>VSMD01125556.1:0-61210 GCA_008750895.1 Mirza zaza | reverse complement strand
TTATGGTTTCTGTGGTTTTAGTTTTTCATTAAATAACCTGTGACTGGCATCACTCACTTATTTTAGCAAAGCTACATCTGTGTGTTGTACCAGATACAGCCCAGTATTTCAGTTGCTTCATACGGTTGTTTGCTTTACCTTTTTACGAAGTCTAATGTGTAGCAGGGGAAGGTTCTGATCTGTGCGGTCCTTGGACACCCGTGCTGACAGCGCTCTGCCTGTGGCACTGTGGGATGAGAGGACCAGACGTCAGGGCCTCTCCCTGGTTCTGGGTTCCCAGGACTGAAGAATGGCTGATGGTACCCAGCAGGTGGAGCAAAGGAGCAGACCGAGCAGATGCAAGCAGACAAGTGCCAAAGTTCACTAAAGCATAGAACATTCCAGAGGAGGAATGGGTCAACCCCTGCAAACAGAGGAGACCCTGAATTTAACAATATTTTTTAAATTTTATGTTAAGTAGGGGTGGAATATTCACGGTTTTTCTTGGAAATAGGTGGAGAATTCCTGGAACTCGGAACCCTCCCCGTTTTTAACTTTGTAAAGCAATTTCCAGGGGTTGCCATGGTATTTGTAAACTGTCATGGCACTGGCGGGCACGATTTTTTTACTTTGTTAACAAGGACACTGTCACCTTATGTGTACAAATGCTCCAAAGACCCTCTTTTGTGGCCTTGGTCATATCTCCACTTTGTGGCCTTTCTACCTCTTTCTGGTTGGTCAGTCCTTGGAGACCCCTTTGTTCCCTCTGTTGTAGACAGAGCATCTCCTAGTGCCATCTGCTTCTTGCTGGAAGCCCGCTAGACAAAGCGTCAGTTCCCCCTCCTCCTTGTCCCCACCTAGCAGTATCTAGCGCAAAAATGTACAGACGAGAGAAAAATCGTAGGAGTATGTAGAAGCTATACCGGACCAGCCCTAAAAGCAGTGACACCCCTGTTCCACCAGGCAGAGCTCAGTTACGGCGCTGCACCAACGAGAAGAGCTTGTGCTCGGGAGACGGGAGCAGTCTGAGGGTTGACTGACAGTACTGGCTCCCATACTCACATGAGATGTGGAGGGATAACAACCAAGGCCCGGGACTTGGATATCTCCAACGAACCCAGCACCGTGTAGATATCCAGTGTAGGCACAAGAGAAAGCCCTTGAGCTTGGAAGTCAGAGGCACCGAGTTAAGTCCCAGCTGTGAGCTGACCTGTGTCCTCTCAAAGTCCGTACACTGAGGCCCTAGCCCCCAGAACCTCAGAATGTGATTCTGTTTGGGGACAGGATCTTTAAAGAGGTAATTAAGGTGAAGTGATGTCATACGGCATGCCCTAATCTAATCTGCCGGGAGTCCTTATAAGGGAAGATTAGGACACAGACACGCAGAGGAAGACCACGTGAGGACACAGAAAGACAGCCATCTGCAAGCCACCGCAGGAGGACGCTTGAGCCCAGAAGTTGGAGGTTGCAGGGAGCTATCATGACACCACCGCACTCCAGCCAGGGTGACAGAGTTAAGACCCTGTCTCAAAAAAAGAATAAAAAATAAAAAAAGAATGAAAACCTAAGATAGCAAAGTACCCAGTTAAAAAACAGTAATTGGAAAATGTATAAAAATTAATGACTTCTGGTCTAGCATTATACTTTTTGGATGAAATAAACTGTATTGGCGATGTATTTAGATTGGCTCTCACAGAAACAGGTGTGGTGAACTTGCACGTGAGTAGGGTGCACAGGATGAGGCAATCTGGGGAAGGACGACAGCCATCTCTTCTTTCAGAACTTCCCATGGAGGTAAATTTGCTCCTCCAGCAAACACACGCAAACGTTTGGGGAACACGTTTGTTTACACAGGATACTAATGTCTGCCCACGTTTGTTTCATGAGGCCGTGTGCAGCACCTTATATTTAGTATGTGTTCCGCCTGGCGTGCGTTTGTTTTTATTAGCTAGTTCCTGGGATGTGCAAACGTGGTGACAATTATGTTTAAGGGGCACATTGAATATCATCAGATATAAATATATGTATTTTAGAGAATTTGAGAATTATGCAGAAAATGCATTTTTCTCTGCCTATAAGGTAATAGTAACTTTATTTCCTACATTTTTAAGGGGGAGTTTGAAAGATTGGGAGTGAGGTGAGGGGATGTTGATCCAAGGATACAAAATGCAGTTAGGAGAAATAAGTTCAAGAGATCTGTTGTACAGCATGGTGTCTATCGTTACTGACATTGTGTTGTATACTTGAAAATTGGCAAGAGAGTAGCTTTTAAGTACTCTCACCACAAATAAATCATAAGTATGTGAAGTAATGCATATAATTAGCTTGATTTAGCCATTCCACAATGCATATATATTGCAAAACATTATATACCATAAATGTATCCAATTCTTATTTATCAATTAAAAAATAAATAAGAAGAAGAAAAAATTTTTAAGAAAGATGAAGTATGGGATTCATAGATTCAAGTATGTTAAAAAGTCTCTTTCATGTGTTAGCCACTAGTTAAGGCCATTTTTCTTGAGTCTTTAGGTTGGTAACAAAAATATGAACAACCACTTATTTGCCAGATTACGCTATAATATTTCATCCAGATATTTTTCTTTATTTCTAGCAAAAATTCCATTAGGGAAGTGGGCTGGACAAAGATAAAAAACACTTGAGAGAAAATTGGCCGCATAAATGCAACAGTTAGAAGCAGCACAATTTAAACACCTTCACTGTGTTCTCTGTGCAGAAAAACACGTTCTGAACTTGCACACGTGTAGAACTGATTTGTGCACCGGGTAAGCTAAGGACGTGTGTGTGTACGAGCGTGGTATGTGTGAGTGTGGCGTGTGTGTGCGTGTGTGCCGGTCCTTTCTCACAGAGGGGGTGCTGTGGTTCCCCCCACCCTCAGGCTGATGTGCTTTAGGTAGCAGCAGCCTCTCTTCAGCGTCTCCACGCACGTTCTGTGTGTTCTCTCCCCCCACGCGCCGACAGAGAGCTGGAATCCAGCAGCATGCCGTTGCATCTTCCAAACAGGAGTCACTAGGTAGAACACATCGAAAGGCAGTGAAAGCCTCTCTCTAACCAGCGTCCTGCCAGATAGGCCCTTTGGGTAGGCCTTTTGTCCTTTTAAAAAAAACTATCAGCTTTTAAAAAAAAGTTTCCTACAATTTAAAGTCTCAATCAAGTTGATACTCACTTAATGCAATCCTTTTTTTAGAGTTTTATTATAACACTTGCCTTACTGTTCAGTGATCAGAAAAATCCTACTGAATATCATTAGTAGCAATTTTATTTCTCTCTGTCCGCTTAATTCATTAAATTCTGCCTTCCACCCTTTACTGGTTTTCCCCATCTTGTTCTCATGCTATTAAGAGCAGATTTAATTTCTGTTACTTAGCGGCTTCCATTTCCACTGGAGCCGTGGAATGTAGTGAAATTCAGTGGCAGCTTATTCCAGCACACTTTTTTTTTTTACCTTTAGATTAACTAAAGTTCACATATTATTGAGGTTATTTTTTATTGAGGTTATTATTGAGGTCTATTAAGGTTTTTGTCTAATGCCCTTTCTCTGTCTCGGGGCCCAATCCAGGTCACTGTGTCATGTTCAGTCGTCCTGAACTCCTAGTCTCCTCGCGATTATGATCATTCCATAAGTTTGAAAACAGGAGTATCAGGCAAGTCTTCTGTAAAATGCCCCTCAATTGAGATTTATTTTCTGATATGTTTATCATGATTAGACTGGGATGAGGGATTTTTGGGGAAAGACCACGGAGGTGACGTGTCAATTTCATCACTTTATGTCAAGAGTTCTTAACTTCAATATGGCGGCACGGTTGGCGTTGACTTTGACTGAGCGACATGTCAGATTTTTGCTTTTTCTCTTCCTTCCCGTACTGGGCTCTTTGGAAGGAAGGTGCTGGGTGAAGCCCATGCTTGAGTGGGGACTTATGGCCCACCTCCTCGATGACTGAAACCTAAGTGACTATTTGAAACTCTCCTGCATGGAACCCATGCCCCCCTTTATGGGTATGCATTCAACCATTTCTATATATTAGTATGGACTCACACATACTTAATTTTGGACTCTACACCAATACGACTCCCTTTGGTTACTCAAAATGTTCCAGCTGTTTCCATTGGGAGCTCTTTCAGTTGGTCTCCGTGTCCTTTGAACACACCTCTGTTAAGGTGTGTGGGTTTGTTTTGTTTCATTTTGGGGTTTTGAGCACCTTCTTGCCCCGCAGCACTGCGGGTGTCGTAGGCACGAGTTACACACTGCCTGCCCCGGTCCTGGGACCAGCCGTTTCTCCAGGCAGCGCTGGCTGCTTTTGACTGAGAGACGGTGCAAGAAACAACCGTGTGGCTGCTGGGCCTGATGTTGCCGCTGTGTGTCGTTGCTTCCGGCTCTCTCAGCGGACAGAATTAGCTTAATTTTAGAATACTGGACTCGTGGTGTTACCGAAAAGCATTCCCGCTCGGTAAGACTATTGCTGATGAGACATCATTACGTGTTTGTTTATCTTTTCTCCAGGCACAAGTTCACTTAGTCAAATAGCACCGATAATTAGCACTTCCCCGCTTGCAATTAATCACTGATAAAATATTTGCTTAGTCCCGATGATGAAGCTTTGCCGTGTTCTTAATGAAAAAAAGAAAAATTGTATTTGGCAGCTTTCTATTAATAATTTTTTATGATGTTTGTATGTCACTTTATAATGTGCTTTATCCTGAGAGTTAAAAAGAGATGGTACCATTATGGCATTTTAATAATTGAATTTAGCAGGACTCAGGCAGGGGAATGGACTTCCCCAAGTTCAGACAACCCCAGACCCGGAATGTAATTCAGTATTTTTGGATATTTTTCATTACTCTATGCTACTTTACGAAAAGTAGAACTCATATTTTTAGTAACTCTGTTGTTTTCTATGAAGCAAAATAAAATTATTGCATCTGTGACTTAATTATAAAAATTGAAAGAATATGGCCTATACATCTCCTTTATCCATCCCAGGTAAAATATGGTTTAAATGAAGTATGCATAAACTTTGATCTTAGACAGATAGATGATTGATAGATAAATAGATGCTAGGTAGAGATTTAGAAAGTCAGATGTCCTCCCTAGCTTTATCAGAGACTCCCATAAACCGCAATGTAAATCTTCCTGAGAAAGAGGAATCATTTTGCCTTCATGCCTCTGTTACGTCTGCTAGCTTCCTTGAAAGAGATGCTTAATGGGTATTTACACCAACGCTTTCAAGGTAGAAAACATTGCCCCAAGAGTTTTGGCTTTTGTCAGCTGCCCATTCTAATGATTCCATGTCATTCTACAAATGTTCTTCATAATATATAAAGATATATATTGAGGAAAAAATATTTTTATCTCTGTTAACCTGATGAGTTTGTGGGCATTATATATTTCACCTTTTTAATTTTCCCTATAACTATTTGTGTACTCTTTAGTTGCATTTTAAAACAAAAATGTTCATCTTTTTCTTCAATGAACCAAATTTTTCCTTGTGTCTCTAGATTTTGTAACAGAAGAATGAAGATTAATTTTAAATTATTATTTATAACTATTGCCACCACTTTCTTAAAATATTTTCATCTTTAACTTCATCTTTATGTATTACCATAGGCAATTTTCTCTTTTTACTTAATTCTTTTCTTCATTAAGACATAAAGGTCAGTTTTCCTGTCATATGTATTTTTCATGGTAACATAGGATTTAGTTAGAGAAATATGATTAAACTATATTATCTGCTAATATAATTTCATAAAAAATTAATATTGAGATTATTTTTCAAATAGAGTTTATTTCTTAAGCTACCCATGGTTGAGCATTTTAATGCACTCATTTTTATTTTTCATCCTAGTTTAAAGCATGGATATTGTAATTCATTATTGAAGTTGTCTTGTCTTCAACCAAAGAAGTTAGAATTGTATTTTTTTTGTTTTTCCTGCCTGAATTTTACATTTCTGGTGAATTCTATTTGGATATTGCATGCCCATTTTAAAGCAGTTTCAACCTATTCTTACAAATAAAAATATATCTCCTATATTTATTCCTTACTTATTATATTTATTCAAATAAATTTAAGTCTTGCTATAACTTAGCTGGTATCTTCTATGTATGATTCACTGTTTTATAAAAATGTATTTCAGTAATATGGTGCTTATGCTGAGTTTATAATGGCATTATCTTAGTTGTCCCATGAGTTTTCATTTATATACAGTGTAATATTCACAGCCATTTTCCTGTTCAAGCTTTATTATTTTTTAGTCTTAAATCTTCAACTGTGAATTCCATTACATCTAACGTACGTGCTTCCATATGATAGTTACCATGCAGACCAAACTAGTTAGAGTTGTGAAGAGAGGGTTTCCTAAAGATGTTCTGAAGAATCCATGAAGTGAAAAAAATACTAAAAAATTGATAAGGATGAGAATCACACAAAACCAGTGAAAGTGCCATCATCATGGAAACAGTTAACCAGTATAGACTTCAGCCTAATCCTACATAACTAGTGTGAAGATTCACTATTCCCTGCACTAATATTATAGAAAAATGATGTGTTTTTCTGAAAAAAACGATATTTTGTTAGAAAATAATTTTTTTATTATTAATATACTAATTTTTAATAAATCAGGACTGTGGCTGGTTGGACTACAGCAGAAAATCACTAGTAAAGTGTGTCTCAATTTCACACCAAATTAATATTGTCTATACTCTACCTCTAATAGTATAAATAAAAAACATTTATATTTTATATAGTATTTTGGAAATATTTCTTGACTTCTACAGACTACTCTTAAAGTCATAAGTTATCAGTCATTGTTGCAAAACGGTACCCTTAGATTTAAAAAATTATACTTTTGATTCACAAAATTGATAAGTAGCTTACATATTCATATCATATATAAATGAGATAAATGATGCCACACATATGAGAAAATAAATGCAAAACTAACACTGTGCCAGAAATTGTGGGTTTATAATTCAATATATATGCTTGTTTAATGAATAATCAATATTTAAGTAGTTCCAAATCCATGATAGTGAAAGTGCTCTTAGAAGCATAGGTAACCATTGCTTTTTCAGTGGCCTCCTTTGCAATGAATCAATGTTATAGAGAAAGAAAAACTATTAAATAAGTAATAATAAATTTATTGATGATGAACTGGGTCATCCCAGTTCATTGTAAGACAACTGGGTAGTCACATAGATGCTTTCTATAATTTCTATAGATCTCATTAAATCATTTCTGTTCTATACTAATCAGGGAGCAAAGACTCACGATACTATCGCTGAAGTATATAAGAAGAAAGGCACACAATATTCACAAGTTTTATGGCGAAATAAAAGAAACCACTTCCATTCAGAGTGGCTTAGACACGCTCACCCTCACGCAAGGACGAAGCAAGAGCGATCACGTAGCGGCCTGTGCTTTGTGGGCCTTCAGCCAGCAACAGTGTTTACCTGACTGTCTGTTCCAGAGAAGGAAAACGTACTCTGCGAAGGATCCGGCAGTTGTACGCTGGCTCTGTGATTCCGAGCCATGTGATTCTCTGTTTGCTTGTGTTTCCTTAATGAAGGTAGTGAGCCGCTGTTCAAAGGCAAAGCCACCTGTGTACTTCAATTGAGACCCATGTCGCCTCATACTATTAGCTCCATTCAAATAATCAAAAAGTGGTACTTTGCGAAAAAAAAAAAAAAGACTTTAAGTGAAGAAACAGAAGCAAACAAAGCCTTCAGCAATCTTTCATCAGTACACTGGTTGGACAGGAACTTAGCTGTGAAGATTGTCACCTAACTAAAGTTATCTCATTAGTCTGGGTTTATGGTACTTCTTTTATGATGCACATATTACAAAATTACACTCACATTAAAAATAACCATCTGGTGTACATCATTTCTATGAAATTGGCAAATAAATCTACATACCACAATATGGTAAAATATACTGATCTATAAACTAAAACACTGAACAGCAAATCGGCCATAAACCAAAGCCCCAAGCATCCCTCAGACACCAAACCTGCTCCCGCAGGCTTCCTCCCGTCAGGTGTGAGTGTCGCCGGGTCCCCAGCCCTGGAAGCACAGAGACGACCCCAGACAAGTCCTGCGTGACAACAGGCAGCTTCACAGCCCAGGCTACCCTTCTAGGAGGAAGTCACGCGCTCACATACGCTATATGTTGAGTATTCTGAATTCTAGAGTAGTCGCTGAATGTTTTCCAGTCTTTGCTTTGAGGAAGAGGAAAAAAACACTCTCTGAGGAGAATCCTGAGCAGTTGGACAATGAGAATACTTTGCATTTCGTGTATCCCCTTCTAGACTTTATATAAACCAGTCACTTGGTGGCACAGAAAGACAGTTCAAACACATGAGATATAACTGATTCTGCCTCTCATTTCAATATATTTTTAAAATGCGTAGGATTATAATGTATCTTTAAAATACAGATAAGTAAAAAACTAAAAATCTCTGACAAAATTACCACCAATATAAAAAATCTTGTATTACGTCGGGGCGTGATCAGCTAGACAACTAGATACGTATTGTAGGAAGGCATTATAAAGTGTTGTCCGACCTACAGGGATGTTGTTCCGTTTACTTTTATTCTATGTCTTCCCTCCGATTTGGGCTTTAGGACCTCGTCCACCGTCGCCCCCACGCAGCATGTGTTACGGGGACAGGTGGCACGCACAGAGAGGTCAGGGCTGCATGGCAGGGTGGCACGTCGGTCTGTTGGTCAGTTATGTCACCCCAGGGCCGAGCGGCTCCTCAGCCATAACTGTTCAGTTCCTTTTCAGACAGCCTTAATACTGTGTTTTCAAATAGGTGACATTTACCTGGACACGTTTTTATGACTCTAGATAGACTTATGCCTAGGACTTATGCCTGTCTTCTTATTTGTGTGTTCAATTTACCCAGACTTCAGATTTTTTAAAATTAATTCTACTTGGATGGGTTGAAGTTTCATTGTTATAGATTTTTTATATTTCCTTAAATGGGTTGAAAGTGATTCATCCTATGACTTTGTTTCTGTTCTCTTATTTCTGTGATTTTGTTCATTTCCCTCATTTTTTTGTTGTTGCTGTTTCTTTATTCTTAGTGATCCTGCTTTTTTTTTCTTTTGCATTCCTCCGAATAATCATTGTAGAAATATTGCAGAAGTCACTTGTTCTAAGGAGCCTTCCTTATTGTATTATCCTCCTCTCTGCAAAGCCCAATCTGTGTTCTCCCTATCCTTCCATTGCCCTTCATTTTTTAAAACCCTGTTCGCTATTTATCACAAAGTAAAACAATTGCTGGAAGATGTGTCTGCACTTGACCACAAGCCTTGTGGAGAAGGCGCCGTGTCTCTTGGCATGTCCCTCACGGCGTCGCGTCTGGCAAACAGTTGCCGCGTGTTTATTGCATGAAGGCGGGCATGCACAGATGTTGGCTACACCCGCTGAACGAATGCTCCGTAAAATAGATACTGGATTCCAACAGGTTATGCTATTTGCCTTCAGTTTTCTGCATTTGCAATTGTTCTGAGGCCATTTTAGGCCCATTTTCTTGTTATTATAACAGTGGTAATATCTGAATCTGACATTTCTGCACAAGTTATCTTTTTGAAATTCCATGACTCCTATTTTGTGTCTTTGTAGTGAATATAAGAAAGACGTGAAATAAACTTAAGAGCATCAGAGGATAATTAGTTCTGAGAGGTTTCAGCTCAGCTTTACGAGCTCTGAACTTCATGCCTTCTGTGTATTATGGCAAAATACTCGTAGTTTCTTCTGCCTACTCAGAAACATTACTTTAAAATTTTGCCTCTGCACTACAGAATTCACTGTATATAAAGGAGTGAGGCAGTTTCTCTCACGTTCCAACTATGGTTTCCACCAGTGGCATCTCCCTCCCCTCGATGAGTGAGCTGCAAACTATTGCATTCTTAACCCGTTCAGGCCACATGCAGTTGTTTAAAGCAAGTTCCCCATAAAACTCTGTAAGGGAGGTTCATGTATTTTAAGAAAAGTCTGCAGTTGAAATTTCATTACACTATTTCTTTGCATTTTCAAGACAATTTTCTAGTAAGCGATAAGTCCCTAACCACTAACCACAAGTCAGAACGAATTCTGCATTAATACCTTTAACTTTTCATCTCTGCCTCAGGCTGGCGTGCGTACCTGCACTGCCTCTATTTAAATCCAGTTCCTGATTCCTATCCTTGAAACCTCCCTCCCCCCAACCATCAGCTTCCCAAAGACAAATGTTAAAGTACCTTTCTTTCCAGGCTTCTCACAGAGTCTGCTCATACCAGACACGTAGGAAATACTCGTTGACGTCACTTAATTTAAGAACATATAGTTCTCAGAGATGATTTAAATTGAAGTTACTATTGTTTATTAAAGATAGATGAATAGAATATATAGGTCTCTGTTTATATTATATAGATTTAGGTAGATATTTTTCTACAACACCTTGTTTTTATTCACTTAGTAACATCAATCCATATATATGTACTTCATTTTTTTCATCATTCTTTTTGATACCTTTATTATTTTTAATACTTTTTACTACATGTTATAGATATGACATAATTCTTTATCTGTACCCTATAGATATGACATAAAATACCCTATGAAACTGTGTCATAGCTAAAAATGTAAGCATTTTATTTCTGTAACAGCAAAAGGATAGACTTTTATGAGAAAAATTAGCCAAGAAAATGACATAAGACTAAGATTTTGATAGAAAAATGTAAATATAGATCATTTTAGTAATTTCTTTTTAGTTTTATAAATAACCAACTTAATAATTATGAAAATAATAAATTAGCTACATTTTCAATATCTAAAATGTGACATAGTACCCTAAATGTATGTAAGAATTAACACATTAGAAAAATTGAGCATTGTATTGTTCTTCATGAAAAACATTTAAATGGTTAAAATTTATTAAAGTAAGGATGGTTCAGTTTCACACTAAAATGTCAGCAATTACATGTATTTGCAAATGTCAGCCAACACAGTGCGTGTATTGCAAACCAAGGCGTGCATTCCGCCAGCAAAGGAAGTATAAAAAATACATTATATGCACAACAGTCTATCACGAACAGTGTTCATGATTTTAGTTTTCTAAATTCATCCTCAAATAGAGATCTACAAATTAATTCATATTCAAAAGTGACATATTACACATTGGTTACCTACTTAAGCTTCAACCTTTCACTTACATGTAATGAAGGAATGGAGCGGAGGAATAGAGGATCGCAGATATTTGTCGCCACCATTTATGGTGGTCTTTTTGGCCACCTGTTTCAGGATTTCTGTCACAAAGCTATGGCCACCACAAGCATCGCAGAGCCGTACTAGTCTTTCTGAAATCGAATGTGCCGCCATTTCCACATGTCGTTCCATGACTGTTCCCAATCCCCAGCTCTGCCTGTGCTTCCGATCGCCTCGTGCGGTAAGATTCACTGGGACAGGGAGTGAAAGACGCCACCTTCCCTGGACGGAGCATGCCCTGCCCTAGGATCCACATGTACCCTGATTCGGGGCAGAAGCAGAGAGAACTGGCCAGACTGAGCCAGGGACGTGTCTTGGAGCTTAAAGCTACATGTGAGTAGGAGAGAAAGTGGGAGCGCAGGTGCAGAGAGCATCACGCACGCTGACATCCCACTGCACGGCATCTCGGTTCACACTTCACAGTCACAGAGACGCCCGTGACTTGGCCTGTTATGCTGAACTAATTTCAGTCAGAGTTATAGAAAGGGGCATACTTATCTCTCTTCCGATCTCTCTAAGCCTTTCTTCCATGACAGGATTCTGCGCTCCTGTCTGTCTCTGCTCCAGGTGCCGCTTCTGTTCTCACGGGGACCCGTTCCTACAGCTGCCCTACTTTCTGTGATAACTTACCCTCCGGGAGTCTCAGACTGTGGGGAGCGTCTGCATGTGACTCTCACACTGAGGAGGTTAGAGACTAATATAAGATAAGGTGCTAAGGTATATTTGCACGGGATTATTTCTGGGCAGCATCTAATGGCTAACTATGTATTTAACATTTCTGGCATTTTACAGTAATTGCCTTCTATTAAATAAAACAGTTCAAGTGCTGAATTCCCCTGTATGGCATACAATTTCACATAAAATCCACTAGTTTTTACAGAATTTACAGATATCAAATAAGAATCATAGAAGTTTAGAACTTCAATGACGGTTTTTGAGATAACTAGGTAAAGGATGGGGTTTATAGAGGTGAAAAGAGGTGAACAGAGCTGCTCTGTAAAGCAGCGTTATTAAGCAGCAGCATTTTAACATGAACTGAGGGTTAAGCCCAGAGAACAGCGCAGGTCACAAATGAAGTCATGAATGAGATCAACTGCTGCTGCTATTTAGTTTTGCCATTAAAAAATGTACCCCTCCGGTATAAAATCAGCATTTAAAAATGGTTATTTATTATCTTCAGTTGCCTGACCACCTTCTAGAAAAGGCAGGATTTGGGAAGTGTTGAGGTTATGTGTTTTCAAGGGAAGAGGGAGCAGAAGGAAAACTGTTGAGAATGGGACATTCTGACATTTTAATGAGAGCTAATTTGAGATTAAAAGATTCTAAATGTTAGAGGCAAAGCAGGAGAAATCTAATGTTGGTGGACTTGGCCACTGGATTTGTGTTCCCAAAAATAGTGTAATATTTCACAAAAATGATGGCATATGCAGAGAAAGGATTTGTAAATAAAAGGAGCTTTATGGGGAGGGGCTAGAGAACAGTTGTCATGAATTTATTATTATATATAACCAAAATACATTTTAGTGAGCATAAGTAGATCCCATTACAAAACTTTGAACCTGTTTTTTATAATTTAGAGATCCAGATTTTTCAAGTGTTATAGGCATAAATTTCCCGTTAAAATTCTTTTCCTTTGCACTTCCAGTTTCAACTAGGAGATGTAGAGAAATGAAAAGTGTCACTCCCACCCTTACAAGAATAAATGCTGAAAAAACTGCAGATTAACACTTTTCCTTCAACCATCAGAGAAATGAGTATATTTGGACTTTTGATTTAATTCATCGTCAATGCTAAAAACCTCAAGTTTATATTTGAGATATGAGTGGTAGAGAGAAAATTACAGATCTATGTGTAGATGACTTCCCTACTCTCGTTATTAGGATATAATATACAGTTAATTGAGTGTTTCAACATTTAGAACAGTGGCGGGTAATGTTACCTATTATTAGTTTTGTCATTGTTATTACCATTATCATCTATGCCATTGCCCTTTCTGATCTTTAACAAAAATAACTCAGCAGACGAGTTTTAGTTTTCCTTTAAGCTATTCAACCTTGAACGACTTAAATTTCAGGCACTAAGTGATTTAATACGAGCAAGTAGTAAAGCACCATTGAATTCTTCAAGAATTGAATTCCACAGCACTCAAGCATCAACGTGGACCTGCTTAAACTGGCAGCTTTCGGTCGGTCTGTCTCGCGCTCCTGCCTGGTGACCTTTGAGAGGACAATGATCTTTAAGTCACCGTGTTCTGCCTCATGTTCTGCTTTGCGTTTAGCACATAACATCTTCTAAAACAATCACCACCCATGAATGTCAATGGAGCTGTGCTATTCTCTTTCATATACTCGGTTTGTGTCATATAAGACACAAAATGTTCCAAAAGAGAGTTTGGACATTTCACTGAAGCACGAGAGTTGTCCGTGTTAAAGCAGGTGAAGCTGTATCTCCAACATGTTTCCAGGAAGCTAAGCATCAGCATAAACTATGGAGCAGGCTTTGGGAAATGCCTTGAAGACATTGTTGAAACAATTTACATTGATTTGTTTATAAGGAAGATAATTTCTCTAGACATAATGCATAATATTTCTGGTTGCAGTCTTGGGAACGAATTAGTCTGAAATTATTCCTGTACAGAGATGTTACAAATGTTGGAGGGAGTACAAAGGACAGTCAGTTATAAAAGGGATTTTGAAAGATTCCCTCAGATACTAATCTCAGGAAGACAGTGATTCTTTAACAGAATACACAGCAATAAACAACAAGATGCAGGGCCCCTGTGCCATCAGTTTCTTGAACAGCATATATTTAAATCTCCTTGTTTGAAGGTTCCATTTCAAATACCTACATTTATAATCATCAGTAAGGTTTTAAATCTATTATGTGTTTTCTCCTAGCTCATTCTTTCATATTATAAAGAAATGTAAAGAAGAAACTAATTTATGGCAGTATAATCTTAAAGAAGAGCTTTGGGAACAATAAAATAAATATATAAAATAGTTTAATATTCTGATCTGCTTTATCTGATTCTGAATCATAAAAGAAAGTAATGTTCTCCGTTTGAATTGAAAAGGATCTCCAGGGATATCTGATTGCATGGCTTTGTTTTAGTGAACAGAAAGATTAGAAACTAAGAATTGTGTGCTTAGCTCACAGATAAGGACAGGGATATGGTGCTTTAATTCACCCATTAATTAAGCAAGCATTTATATTAGCCTGATCTTTGAAATGTGCTGGGGAAAGTAAGAAAGTATGAGGGAATAAAATCTGTCTTCACAAAGTTTGCTACATGATTTGTGTATTTGGTTAAACTCATTTTATACATATGAGTGAAATGACAAAGCAGCACGAAAATGCAAAAAATGATAAAAAAAAAACTTCAATGAAAAAATACTTGTCACTAATCATCAGGGAAATTCAATTTGGAAACACAGTGAGATATCGTTTTACCCCTGTTAGAATGGCTTTTATTAAAAATTCCCAAAACCATGGGTGCTGCTGTGGCTACAGAGAGAAGAGAACACTGTTGATGGGACTGAAAATTAGTGCAACCTCTGTGGAAAGTAGCTTGGAGAGTCCTCAAAGAACTGAAAGTAGACTCACCATTCGATCCAGCAATCCCACTAATTGGCATCTACCCAAAGGAAAGGAAGCCATTTTATCAAAAAGACACCTGCACTCAAATTTTTATTACAGCACAATTCACATTTGCAAAGATCTGGAATCAAATCAAGCACCCATCAATTCATGAGTAGATTATCAAAATGTAGTATATGTAGGAGTACTACTCAGCCATATAAAAGGAGGAGTTATTTCCTTTTGCAACAATTTGGATGAAACTGGAGACCATTATCCTAAGTGAAGTATCTATAGAATAGAAAAACAAACACCACATGTACTCTCTAATAAATTAGAACTAACCAAGGGGCACACATGTGTACAAAGAGAAGTAAAAAGTTGTTAGAAATCAAGAAGGAGGGAGGAAGAAATAGAGAGGGGGGAGTGAGGGGCAAAAACCTACCTAATGGGTACATTTAACACTATTTGGGTGATAGGCATACCTATAGCCTTGACTTAAGCATTAGAAAAGTGATCCGTGTAACAAAAACATTTGTACCCCTTAACATTTTGAAATATTTTGAAATAAAACAAATTAATACAATAGATGTGCATTCTATTAATAGGTAGAAGGCATTTCATGAACATCAGTCATTTGACTTTTGCTAGCAATAATCTTGGAGGTTATATTTTATTACTCAAAATTTGTAAGGAAATCTTCTTTTAAAAATCCACGCTGCAAGAATTTAATGCCTTGTTTTTGTCAAAATACTCAGCCTCCTTATTTTATTTTCACATTTTTTGTAGGTATGAATCCAGGATTTTGGAGGGCTGACACTTTTATAACTTTTGTAGACCACTTTAAGAAAAAGAATGTAAGCATTATAAATGCTAGGTGGGCATTTGTTTAAATATTTTTAGAATAAGAAATCACACTTATTCCTTATGTTTGAAAGATGCAAAAATCATAAAAATAATAAAAAACAATTAAACATTAAAAATTAACCAATTGACGGCTCACCAATCCTTCCTTTGCAGTTGTAGTCCACACAGGAATTCTGAAAAATTTATAATCTCATCCCCTCAAAAAAGGCATATTTATGAGAAGTTAATTTTAATATTATAATTTCATAGAACTAATGAATAGAAAAATAGCTTTGACTAGTTTCTAGGTTTGTAGGTTTCCAGCCATGTTTTCCTCCACCATGTGCATATGTCGGGGACCAGGGACCACAGGACTGATGTGAATCACAACACAGCCTCCGGCTGGGAACTGTCATGTCATGACACAAAGTAGGCAAGGGGGAGGTAAGAGCCTCTGGAAAGCCATTCTTATACTGGAATGTCTAGCAGTAGCTTTTGCACACACAGGAGTATGCCATTTATTACGTTATTGCCTCTCAGTTCCAACATAAACCTTCATCGCCTATTCTGTAACAGTGGATCAGGGCCCTTTACATACGGTTTCTCTGCCAGCTGGCATGATGTTAAGGTTTTTTAAGCAAGGACTGTAAGTGACACAATGCAAAAGGGGACAGGTTTTAGTTCTTGATTTCAGAGGTTATGCTTTTGCTTTTGTTTTGCTTTTGCTTTTTTATTTACACTTATCTTTCCTGCATGTGGGCCTGGTGACTAACAGTCTAATGTAACCCTCCCAACAAGAACACCACATGCTCTGGATTTTTACAACAGTTCTGATTCCTGTACACATAAACACCAGCTGCAAATTGCTTATGCCTTGAGTGGTTGCTTTCTGCCTGCCTAGTTATTGTGAATTTGCTCTGGCATTAACAGCCCAGAGGAATTCTCCACCATCCAATGAGCTGCAACCACATATTCTTCAAAAATGTCTCAACCTAACTTGAGGAGGGGTCTTCCATTCCAGGTCTGTCCTTCCTTAGGTGATCTCGCTCAGGCCCAAACACTGTTGGATTACTGTTAACATTTTCTTACTCTCCCGTTGCATAGCTTGCTATTTTTCATATTAAACTTCCCCCTTTAAACTATTGTGTGGATCTTGTATTTTGATTAGACCCAGACTCATACACAAAAATGATTGGAAAACATACAAGTATATCCCACTATATCCAAACAAAATATATTCCCCAAACTAATTTCCTTTTAGTTTGGACTCAAAAATGTCTATGACCATTAAATTACCACTCAACAAGATGAAAAGCATGAAGTCAATTCATAGTTGAAAGAAACAGTTTTAATTAGTAAAATTAATTCTCTCACTCTATATATAGCTGGATTGATAGATATACATAGATGTGTCTCTCCATATATAGATATTTATGCGTGTGCATATTTATATATGTGCATAGATATTTATGTATACATACACATACCTCGGCCTTGGAAAGGGACCACACAAGTTAGCTTAATGAAAAGGTCTTCTCTGAGCAATCTAGTCTCTGTTTAGATAATCATTTTCCAGTACAAAATCCATTCCAGGTTTGCCAAACTACATCAAGCAATACGAATCCAGTTTTCCATGTGCTCTTGTAAATAAGGTTTTATTAAAACACACCTTTACCTATTTTTTAAGTATTCTTCATGCTGTAATAGCATAGTCGAGTAGTTACAACAGACATCATATGAATCACAAAACTAAATATTTACTACTTTGTTTTCACTGACAAAGTTTGCTGATGCCTGCTCTATATTATTAAAGGGCATTGGAATTTTAATAGACAGCCATTTATGTTGCATATACACAAAAAATGGGAGCCCTTAGAAGTCAGCAGTTAGGCTCTGCTCTGAGAACTGAAGAACAGGTCGGTGTATTTCTAGGCAAACTCAAGCAAGTGATGGCCCCTGTTTTCCTGGCCACTCAGGGACCTTTAGATTTTACACTTAATTTCTCTACTATGCTATGAATTATTGTTAATGTCAGAAGTCTGAACAGTGAATTACATGCTACCTTGTAAAAGTGCTTTAAAAAGACAAAGAGCGAAAATACACTTACAGGAACTCTGTAGTGGGAGCAAAGAGGAAGCACCACTGCAGATAAGAAAAGGCTATTATCAAAGCAGAGAGGCTGGGATTTGGAACTCATATTGGACGCATATTGGAGAAGATGAGTAGAAATGTAAGATAAGACTGGAAAAATAGATTAGTCAGGCACCTACAATTTCTCTTCTTTCAAATAAGACTAGAATATATAAAGGACAATATTAAGGAATGCTTATGAAAGGATTGGGGCATAATATAAAGGCCACTTGTTTAGTGAGATTGGCAGGATCTCTTCACTTCAAAAGACTATGACACGCAGCTATGCAACAAGATAATTCCAAAATAAATGGGAATCTCTCTAAGTAAAATGTAAATGAATACATAAGCTAAAATCAAGTTTGGTCTTACTTTGTTTCAAGAACAGTATGGGAGAAATAAATCTGAGATGCCAACTGCTCTCCTTAACGATAAAAATAATAAAAATATGAAGTGAAAAAGGAATGTAGATTTCTCAAAAAAATGAAAATTAAAATAAGGATGTTAATTATTTGACACTATTTACATTCTTAAATTTGTCATAGAGAAATATTTAAATATATACTCAAATATTTAGGATTCATCCTATCATTAGCCATTAATTTAAATATAATCAGATTTAAAGTAAAGTTTCCTTACAGCAGACACGTGGGGAAGACAGGCGTACTTAATTTAGCAGTGGAACGTCTGTAACTGTGGAGTCTGGCTGCAGGAGCAGTGGTCTTCATGCTCCACGACTTGTGCATGTCCTGATTTGTGCACTGAAACTGTTGGCCATAAAACACTATTCCCCACATCAAGAAAGAGAAGTTGCCTGAGCTGTGTTTGAAATATAATAGGAAAATAACTAATGCATGTTACTTTGAATAAAAAATATTAAATCACTAAGAGTATAGCAGGCATTGCATTTTGTATGAATAACCTTTCTTTTGAGTCTGTATTTAGATGCAAAATAGATGGTATAAGTTTGCTTTAAACAAGCTGTCCACTAAAGTAACTGGATTCATGCAGTTCTAATACTTCTCAGTTCACGAAAGTTTTGTGCGTTGCAGACATGTTTCATTACGGGCATGTGAGTAACCATGACAACATTGGTATCCAGGAGTTACCGCCCATCCCACAATAAGACTTATTGGAAATCAGCTTATTCAACCTACTCAGAGTGTAAAATAAACATCTGCCCCAGGGGAAGAAGAGGTGCATTTATTCTGACCCTTCTTAGAACTGTCATATGGTGCCATTCTGTCGATTGTCTAAAGGAGGAGATATCCAGATATCCCACCTTGGGAGGTCGGTGACAGGTGCTCTGGAGATAACCAGACGAGACGTGTTTGGCTTTGCTAGCCAAGAGACAAGGGTGACGATGTTATGTAGATGCTTATGTTGCTGGAGATAAAATGATTCTCCACAAATTTCTACTAATGAAATTCAAAATATAACAATAATTGAGTATGATTTTTTTGTAATACAGGTCTGCTTCTGAGGAATGAAATTTTGGAGTGGAAGATGACATTCCACCTGTTTGAGGATCTGTGATACCATTCCCTTTTATCAAAATCTATTGCAAAGTTCATCTGTTAACGATAATTTGTGATGATATTTTATATGTGTGTCATCTTAAAAATGTCTTTTCACATAAATCCTGCCCAATACTGATACCAAACCTGAAGAAAATTCTTTTCATTAAAAATATTCACCTCCTGAATGCATTTACAGAATCCCATTAGATTTTGTTCTCTATATTTGCTTTTAAGCACACCATTATATTGTGTGTTATCACTTCCACTTGACAGTTGGGTGGAAGCTTCTCAATGACATAATTAAAACGGATTTGGAAATACGGAAATTCCCTTTGTATTTACGTCAAGGTATGAAATATGATGCTGGAGGTTGGTTTGGGTTTAGAAGGTTCATTGGGCACAAAACTGTGGATGAGGAATGAGGATCTCGCTTCGTTTTTTATCTTTTGACATAACAGGTAGTGCCTAAAGCATCTTGACAATACCCGTGATCCACACGATGTTAACTGCTGTCGAAATGGCTTTATCACAGTTAGTTTCACACTTGCCTACTGTTTTGCCTTGTAGTTTTAGATTGAACTCAAGGAATATCAAGTCTGCAGCAAAAGCTAATTCGGTGCTATTTAGGGTCTGATAATAGTGGTTGAGGGCATTTCTTCCCTTATGGAGAAATTTCAGTATCTGCCCTGAGCTCAAAGTATTACAATAAAACTTTACTACAGCCAAGCCGTCGAACTGCTGTATGACAGAGAAAGTCAGGATTTCCAGCTGGAAATTCACAGAACTGAGGATGGTTGAGTCCATGAGAGAGAGTAGAGTTCACTGCTGACACAACTGATTCAATGAAACACAACAGATTCCAGTGTTTTCCCCAAACAGCTACTGGTGAATAGTAAAGTAGGCATCGATGGGCTTTAAACCTGTTAGCATTTCACAAGTTTTGCAGATTTTCTGTTTGATGTATTAATATATCTTTTCCACCATCAGTTGTACAAGTATATTCCATTTCAGGCTGTGCTGAATTCATGCCTTATTCTCTAAAAAAATAAACTCATCTCCCCTGTTCCACTCACACCATGCTAGAGGTTAATTCTACAGTCACTTAAAACTTGGTATTGATTCACCAAATAAACAACAATTGATGAGTGTCAGCAACATCTGTGAACTCATCAATAGCAAAGAAAAGCCACTCAAGGGCCTTTGCTTTAAAAAAAAAAATAAGGCAAATTGATTACTGATGCTGTTTCCAGTGTCCTCAGCTCTTCAAGTAATTGTTCTGGGCAAAAGGCTAATCATATTAAACAAGTTTGTTTTATTGCCTTTCTGTGAGAAAACACTGTGATGAGTACTTAGTCTGCTAATGTCAAGATGTGTGCTTTTAAGGTGGGTATATTGCCATTGCATAACAAACACAGTGACTCGCTATCGAATTGAATACAAAACAATCCATACTCAAAGTGCCTTAAAAATGCAACATTTGAAGCCTGTTCTTCTTTTGTTCTGTTTTGTTCTGACTTTATGGTTGTATGTAATAGTGAGATATAAATTAAACGTTATGTTGACGTGCGGGATTTGGAATGCCGCCACGTTTTAACTGTGTCGCCATAGTTTATAAAGTCTCCAGCAGTAGCATGAAGCAATGAGTGTCACACGCAAATGTTCTCTTCCACCGTGGCTTAATTTCCCTGCCGTGCAGTGCAAAGCTGCCAGAGACTAAATACGAATGAGCGAGGCTGCCTTCCCATAAACCTGTATTTATGAACACTAAAATTTGATTTCCTGTGTCATAAAGTATTTTTCTTCTGTTGATGTTTTCAACCATTTAAAAATGTAAAGGCCATTGGAAATGACAGGCCATAAGGAGAGGGAGGGAGGCCAGAGGCAGTCCGTGTGCTGTGGTTGCCAGCTGTGTGTTTCTGGTTTAGGAAGCAAAATCCAGGTATTTGATGTTTATAAGACACAGAATTAAAACCTAGTGATATTGAAAGGTGGACAGTGAAGCATAAAAAAAAGTCAAATAATGACCAAAGAAAGTCAGTAGCATTATATTTTGGTTTTTTTGTGTGTTTGTTTTTTGTTTTTTTGAATTCTGCTATGTCTTGGTATTTTGTGGTTGCTGCTGATGTACCCTCACAGAGGTTTGCTAATCTCACAGAATTTATAATTTGCTATCTTTCTTCAATTTTGGAAAATTCTCAGGAACTGGATCTTTTTTTCTTGGCTCCTCTTTTGTGACTACAATAATATATATTGTTTTATATCATTCTATAATGTATATATACTTGATAGTGTTAAGTAATGAGTCATCTGATGAATTTTTTATTTCTGATATCTAATTTTTAAGTTCCAACATTTACATTTGGTTATTTTTATCATATTCATAATGTATTGAAAGTCCCCATTGCTCCTGCCATTTTCATGTTTTATTTGACATAATTATCATAGTTATTTTAAAGTCCTGGTCAGATATTTCTGATATCTCAAAATATCTGGGCTTTCTTCCTTTCTTGAATATGACTTAAATTTCTTTGCTTCTTAATGTGACATAATTTTTGGTTTTATGCTGGACCTTAAGTGTACAAAAAAGAATAAAGACTGAAGTAGATAATACTTAAAACCAGAAAAGCACACATTCATTCTACCATGACATTACTAGTGTGGGGGGGACTGAGTTAACTTAATCTGGTATTTATCTGGACAGGGATTTGATGAAAAATTAGTTAAACTCAAGTCATCACTTATTTATAATATTTTGAGGGTAGAGTTAGAATTAACTTTTCAAGACTTAGGCTCTGAGCGCTGGTGAGATTGAGGTGTCTATTTATGTTTAAAGCCAAATCAGCAGCTTTTTAAATCTTGGGATCTCTCTCCCCCCCCTTCCTCTCTCTTCCTCTCTCTCTGCCCCCCCCCTTTCTCTCTCTCTCCCTCTCTACCTCCCACCCCACTCCCTCTCTGTACTTTAGGACACATCTTCCCACTTTTTAGGTTTCCAGAGATTTCTTGATGTCTCTACACTGCTGCCAGTTTCTAGCCTTTGCACGTGGTAAAAGCTTGGGGTGCCTGGGCGAGATTTCTCTCAGCTCTTCCGCCTCCCTCCGTTTGTCAGTGGCCTGCCACACGCTCTGTTGAGAACCTCAGAATATTTCTCCTGGTTCTCTTTCCTGGTGCCGGACTTTGGGTCACTGTTCCGCATACTGAGCACAGGCCCGAGGTCTACTGCATTGGGTAGTGCAGATGTGCTTTGCTGCCTGGGCTTCTCCGGGTTCCAGTCGGTCTCCTCAGCCCATACAGGGCAACAAAGTTTGCTAAAAGTTCAGCTGGTTTCTCCTCACTTTCATCAATAATACGATTATCTTTCTCCCATTGTTTTGTCTGAGATAGTTGTGATTGTGGATCTCTTCTCTTTTAGGAAAGGCTTGCTACTTTCTTGAATTTAATTCATTTTCTTCCTTAAACCAGCTCTCTGAAAGATTTTTTACAAACAAAATTTTGTTTTTTATTCAGCTTGTTCTCATTGTTGGGTGGAGTAAATTATCTCTTGCAACTTTGAAAACCTGTCCAGAAGTAGAATAGACTTTGATTTTTGATTATTCAGATATTACTTGAAAGAAGCAAATGTTTCAAAAATACTTTTACCATAGTTCCTGCCATCACTAAGTTGATCTTGCTGAATCACTTTGGATGTCAACTATATTTTGTATTTCATAGTTTGACAGTATATATTTATTGATTACGTACATCCCAGACATTGGTAATGTATGTGGATTATCTCTTTTTTCATCACAAAAGCCTCATGAGGAAACTACTATCATCCTCATTTTGTAGCTGAAAAAATTGAGGCACAGTGATGTTAAGACACATAAGAAATTTCATTATGTCAATATGTGCAGTTACTATTTGAACCACAAGCAATATGATAAGAGATCCCCTTTTCATAAGCAGTTTACCACATTAGTAAATATAGATTTGGAAATTAAAAGGTTAAATATAATCCAAATGCTTCAGAAGCTTTTACTGTAGGATGAATTAATTGCTGGACTAACACAATATTATTTCTACAACTTCTTACATTGTCTCACTTATTCTTCACACTCTAAATCCTGCTTCAAACTTATTTGTTTTTCTTTCATATTTGTAAATGGTTATCACCAATAAAATATCTAATCAAATAAAAAAATGTGAAAATTATTTTGTACTGTTCTCAAGACTGACTATATAGAAATTATGTATTAAATAATATATTAATACATGTTAAATGTATATATTTCTTAACCTTTCACTAATTGTCAGAATGAAGAAGAAACACTTTTTGTCATAAAATGAATTAGTCATGAATTTTAATGAGATGTATTTTGTGAGGATTTACGTCTGCACTATTTAAGAGCATTGAGGTCAGTCCAGATTCTGGAATGAGACCTTTGTTTTTGCTTAACCTAAAAGTACTCATTAGGAAGCAATCATTTTTACCATTGTAAAATCATACCCTGTCTACCAAGTTGTGAAGCAAATTATAATTTTATTCTAAATTCACTCCATCTAAGACATCTGTAGCTAGAATCACAAATAGAACCAGAGAGTTGGCATTGTAATATGTATATCCCTAGTGTAATTCTTACAAACTAACAAGCTGGGAGGAGTCTAGAGCAGGGATCCTGAAACTTTTTAAGCAGGGGGCCAGCTCACTGTCCCTCAGACCATGGAGGGCCATTGGAGAGTGTGGCTCACATTCCACACATGCGCACTGTGGGCCCGGGACCAGTCGGCCTCTAAGCAGGACAGGCAGCAGCGCCAAAAACACCCAGCGGGCTGGATAAATGTCCTCGGAGGGCCACATGTGGCCTTCAGGCCGTAGTTTGAGGACCCCTGGTCTAGAGCATAAACATACATAGGAAAAATCAAAACCCATTTTACCAACTGACTACTGGGTTAAGTACTAACAATAAATCTCATAAAAATTAAAGCCTTTTGCCTACTTATACAAAGGATACTCCACACTGTATTAATTACAATGAAGATCTTGAGTTAAAAAAATCAAAGAATTCTGCTACTTTCCTGTTTTTATACTAGATTCTTACATTAAATTCACAATTGACTCAGACAAATTGACATGCAGAGGTGGCTTAGATCATGAATTCCCTAACCATTGTTAAACATATAAATAGTAGCATTACTAATAGCATCAACATTTTATATTATGAATGTCTGAAAAATCACCTTAAATTTCACGTGCACCTTTTAAAAATTATTTCTTTTCTATATTTTTATAGTATAAAACTATTTTTTCTTCCATGGGTGTACAGTTCTATGAAATTTAATATGTGTTTTATTATTATTTTATTTTGATTTATTCCACCCTCACCTCAATCAGGGTATAGACCATTTCAGTTACCCAAAATACTTCCTCTTGCTTGCTCTGTAAAGCCACACCCTTCTCCAACTCCACTCTCTGAAACTGGGGAGTCTTTCCCAATAATTTTGTCTTTTTGAGAATGTCACATAAATGGAATCATATAGTACATAACCTTTTGATACTATCTTCTTTCACTGAGCAAGTGTCTTAAAGATTTACCCCAGTTGGAAGTGTGTCAATATGTACTCCATGTTTTACTTCTTGGCAGTGTTTTATTGTGTGGATACTCGTGTATTTATCCATTCATTTGTTGAAGGATATCTGGGTTTTCAGTTTGAGGGAATCATCAATAAAGTTGCCATAAACATTTGCCTATGTGTTTTTAGTGAACATAAGTTTTTATTCCTCCATGGTAAATACCCAGGATTGGGACTCCTGGGTCATATAACAAGTATATTTTTAGCTTTATGAGAAAATGCCAAACCCTTTTTTAGATTGGCAACAGCATTTTGCGTTCCTTCCAGCTCCAGTCTGTTCCGCATCTTCACCGGCATTTGGTAGTATCACTATTGCCTATTTTAACCATTCTAGTAAGTGTGCATTGGTGGCTTAGCACGGCTTTCATATTAATTTCCTTAATGGCTAATTATGTTGAAAATATTTTTATGTGCTTATGTGTCATCCCTATTGTGAAGTGTCTATTAAAGTTCTTTGCTCAATTTTTAAAGTTTTTCTTTTAATTCTTAATATATTCTAGATACAAACCTCTTACTTAATATGTAATGTGAAAACATTCCTCTGCCTGTAGCTTGTCTTTTTATTCTCATACTCTGTCTTTAGTAGTTTTGAGAAAATACAATTTATGTTTTTTCTGTTACAGACATTTCTCTTTTTATGCCTTTCAAAAATTTCAATAGATTTAGGGAATACAAGTGGATTTTTGTTACATAAATGAATGTATAGTGGTGAAGTAAAGGCTTTTGTGTACCTGTTACCCAAATAGTTTACACTATACCCAGTAGGTAGCTTTTTATCCCTCACTCTCCTCCCATCCTCTCCCTGCTGAATCTCCAAAGTCTATTATACTCCTCTGTATGACAAGGTATAAACATCGCTTAGCTCCCACTTGTGAGTAAGTGAGGTATTGTTTCATCCATTCCTGAGATACTTCACTTAGGATAATGGTCTCCATTTTCATCTAAGTTGCTGTGAAAGACATTATTTTATTCATTTTTATGCCTGAGTAGTAATCCATGGTCTCTAATATCACATTTTCTTTATCCACTCATCAGTCAGTGGACACTGAGGCAAATCCCATATTTTTGGAATTGTGGATTGTGCTGCAATAAACATATGATGCAGGTGTTTTTTTGATATAATGATTTCTTTTCCTTTGGGTAGATATCCAGTAGTGAGATTGCTGGATCAAATGGTAGGTCTACTTTTAGTTTTTTGAGGAATTTACGTACTGTTTACCATAGAGGTTGTACTAATTTACGGTCCCACCAACAGTGTGTAAGCATTCTCTTTTCACTTCATCTGCACCAATATCCATTGTTTTTTGACTTTTTAATAATGGCCTTTCTGACAGGAGTGAGGTGGTATCCCACTGTGGTTTTAATTTGCATTGCCCTAATGATTAGTGATATTGAGTAATTTTTTATATGGTTGTTGGCAATTTGTACCTCTTCTTTTGAAAAAAATGTCTGTTCGGGTCTTTTGCCTACTTTTTAATGGGGTTATTTGTATTTTTCTTACTGATTTGTTTGAATTCCTTGTAGATTTTTGATATTAGTCCTTTGTCAGATGAATAGTTTGCAAATATTTCTCCTACTCTGTAGGTTGTCTATTTACCTCAATGGTTATTTCTTTTGCTGTGAAGAAACTTTTTAGTTTAATTAAGTCCCATTTATTTATTTTTGCTTTCATTGTATTTGTTTTTGGGGTATTAGTCATAGAGAGACTAGGCTGATATCTAGAAGAGTTTTTCATGCATTTCCTTCTAGAATTTCTATGGTTTCGAATCACATAATTAATTTAATTTATTTAATTATATTTAAGTCTTTAATTCATCTTGAGTTAATTTTTGTGTATGGTGAGAGATGGCAATCCATTTCATTCTTCTGCATGTGGCTATCCAATTTTTTCCAGCACCATTTATTGAATAGGGCATCCTGTCCCCAGTGTATGTTTTTGATTGCTTTGTCAAGGGTTGTAGATATTTGGCTCTATTTTTTGGTTCTCTCTTCTGTTCCATTGATCTATGTGTTTATTTTTATATTATACTGTTTTGATTACTATCAGCCAAGCCTTCAAGTATGATTTGAAGTCGGATAATGTGATGCATATATAGATAATTATTATTATTTTTTTTGCTTAGCATGGCTTTTCCCATTTGGTTATTTGGGCTCTCTTTTAATTCAATATGAAATTTAAGATTGTTTTTTCTCGTTCTATGAAAAATGACATTGGTATTTTGACAGAAATACCATTGAATATGTTAATCACTTTGGGGAGAATGGACATTTTAATAATATTGATTATTCTAACATATGAGCATGAGATGGTTTTCCATTTGTTTGTGTCATCCATGATTTCTTTCAGCAGCATTTTTTGTTGTAAAGATCTTTCACCTACTTAGTTAAGTATATTCCTAGGTATTTTCTTTTATTTTCAGCTATTTAAAATGGTATCAAGTTCTTGGTTTGACTGAGTTTGACTATAATTAGTGTATTAAAATGCTACTTATTAGTTTTATAGCCCAAGGTTTTACTGGAGATATTTATCAATATAGAGTCTTTGGGTAGAATCCTTAGGGTTTTGAGGATATAAGTTCATATAATTGGCAAATATGGATAGTTTGATCTCCTCTTTTCTCATTTGGATGCCCTTCTGTTTCCTTCTCTTGCCTGATTGCTCTGTCTAGGACTTCCAATATTATGTTGAATAAAAGTGATCACAGTGGGCACCCTTGTCTTGTTCCAGTTCTTAGGGGGAATGCTTCCAAGTCTACTCCATTCAGGATGATGTTGGCTGTAGGTTTGTCACATATAGCTTTTATTATTTTGAGGTATGTTCCTTCTAGTTTGTTAAGAGTGTTTCTCATGAAGGGATGCTGTATTAAATCAAATTCTTTTTCTGCATCTATTGAGATGATCATATCATTTTTGTTTTTAACTCTGTTTATGTGGTGAATCACATCGATTGGTATACATATATTTAACCATTCCTGTAACCATGGGATTATATCCACTTGGTCATGGTGAATTATTCTTTTGAATTCTGTTTGCTAGCATTTTGTGGAGTAGTTTTGCATCTATGTCCACAAGGCATGTTTGTCTCTTTTTTTTTTTTTTTTTTGTTGCCTCCCTTGCTGGCTTTGGTATCAGGGTGCAACTGCCTTCATAGAATGAGTTAGTGAGGATTCCCTCCTTCTAAGTGTTATGGAACAATTTCAGTACAATAGATACCAGTTCTTCATAGGTCCAGTAGAATTGAGCAGTGAATCCAGCTGGTCCAGGGCTTTTTTTTTTTTCTTATTGGTTGGAGATTTTTTATTACTGATTTTATCTCACTACTTGTTGTTGGTGTCTTCAGGATTTCTATTTGTTCTTGGTTCAAGCTTGGGAGGTTATGTACCCATTTCCTCTAGATTTTTTAGTTTGTATGCATAGTGGTATTTGTAGTAGTCTCAGATGATCTTTTGCATTTTGGTAGTATCAACTATAATGCCTTCTTGTTTCTGATTGAGCTTGAGCTTATTTGAATCCTCCCCCTTCTTTTCATGGTTAGTCTAGTAAATGGTCTGTTGAGTTTATCTTTTTAAGGAAACAACTTTTCATTTCATTAATTTTTTATATTTTTTGTTTCAGATTCTTCCTGAAGGCAGGGAAGCTATCACTATACATCTTACTTATTTCTCTTAAGACTAACATGATGCTTATATTTTAAAATATTTATTACTCGAATTAAGATATTGGTATATAATTGCCCATTATATACCAACTACTAGGTTAGGAAGCAGATGTAAAGACAAAAGAAGTAGCAATGTCCTTAAAGAATCTGCACTCTGATGGGAAAGATAAACAAATAGACACAACTGTATGCAAGGTTGGAGTGCACTGTGGTGCTTAGAAGCAGAGAAGAAGCTGAGTGACAAAGGGAAAGTGAAAGTGGGGAAAGATTCCAAGAGAAAATTATAGCTGAGCTGAGTTTTGAATGGGACATATACTTAAAAAATAGGGTGAGAAGAGAAGAAGGTATTCTAACGATAGTGAGCAGAGTATACAAAGTCATTGATATGTAAGGAACAAGCTCAGTATTGCTGAAACATGGCGTGAGAGAGTGAGTCACAGCCAGAAACACACCTGAAAACACTAAAGGGCATTATTTTCATTGGCACAAATTGGACTTCAAATGGAAGGGTTTTAAATAAGGTAGTAGTGTGACCAGAGTTACCTCCTAGAAATTAATTAAGAGCAAATCTGGAGGCAAGAAAGCCAATCATAGTGTCATTGTATATGAATAGAAGTCACAAATGAGAAGAGCATGAATGAATATGAAACAGTTGCATATTGGGCACAAAAGGCAATATTCTAGATTTAATGATATATATCAATAATATAATGGAAAATAATTGAAGGGGAGGAATAAAGAGCAGAGAAAAATACAGTATATTTTGTGACCATAATAGGAAATACAAAAAATGAAAATAATGTTAGGGGAAAATGATGATTTCTAATTTGAAGATGAAAACTATCCCACAATTTCCTGTTGATAGTCCAACTTGTGATACTGGGTCTTGGTTTATGATACTGTAAGGCATCATAGATGTACAAGTAGTTGCTCAGGATTTGAGTCCAGGTTACGATTTTCTCTGGTGAATGAAGCAGAAAAAGAGGAAAAAGAATTGGAGAGTATTTGTTGAATAGTGACTGAATGCATAAAAATGTATGGTTTAGATTAGACTTATAACACATCTACCCAATCAGGAAAATATGCCCCATTCTTCTTATACCTCATCTATTCCCACATTCTAGTAGAAAAATAACTTGAATGGTAACAAAAAATTAGAGTAGTAACACAAAGTATTTAATCATTTTGTAAAAGATAATTAGAGCTATATATTTAGCTATATATAAAAGGTAAACAAAAAAGGTGTCCAGGAGTTTTATTAAACTCAATCTTATCATATGCAATTATACAAATTTAAATAGCAAAAAATTCTCAGGACTGTAATGCTTATCAAAAGTCACCTTGATGCAAATTTCGGGGGGATTATTAAGATGCAAGTACACGTCTTATAGTTTTCATAGAAATATTAAGATATGCATAGATTTACCCTACAGTTGACCTCATGGTTATGATCAACCCAAAACAAAACAAAAAATTAACAATTATGAAGCTAAACCAACAAACTAGTTTTTTTTTTCCATCGAAGTTAAGTAAGTTACAAAACAAAATATAGATCATTTCATTTAAAAAATACATAATGTAAGAGATTGAGAAATACTGGATGTTGAAGTGATGAGAAAACATTAAGGAGTTCAATATTCGATTCCAAGTTATTTATTGCATTTTCTGCACTGTGGTATATTGTCTCTCTGTTGCACAATCATTACCTTCGAACTTAAGTAAAACTCTGCAAAGCATGCGATTGACTCACATTGGTCGTTGCTTTGTCAGAGGAAAGGCCAAGGGCCTGTGTCTAGAGATGAATCACAAGTATACAGAATCAGTGATATAAAAACTCAAGGAAAGGAGGAAATTATAGCAAGAGATAACTGTAGAACTGTATACCCCTTGAGAGTTTTTACACATAGGATGAAGGGAAATCATTCTACAAAGCTAGAAGTTTTGGGGACGTGTAGACAGATGGCTGCTTGGTAACATTAATATAATAAGGTATATTTATGGATATGATTATTTCATTGTGTGTCTGGGGGACTTCATTCTCTAACCTGTGTTATTAAGTTCTAGAAAACTGTTATAGGCATAATTACTTACATTTTAATGTCATCTACTTTTCTTTATGTAAAGTCTAATTTGCTTTTTCAGGCCTACTTGAAAGTCCATTGCTGTTTTTAGGATAACCCTAAGTGCTTCACTAAAAAGAGTACATTTATGCATGTGGAATAAATGGAGTGTGATAGAATTAGTTTGATGTTTTTCATAGTCTCATATCATATCCTTTTGTCATTATGAATTGTGAATAAATTTCTGGCATTCATGGTATAATAGCAGTAGTTACTCTCAGAATACACAAATGATTCTGAAATCATAATCATCGATATTTAATTGTGCTTTTTGGTTTGGATGGTGCTTCTCTGTCTGCCAGTGGTAGTGCTTTGTGGATAAACTATAATTCCAACAAGATGATTCTGAGAGTCAGTAAAATCTAGTAATCTCCACACTTTCAAAGGAGATGTACAGGGAAGTAGATTTGCTTGGTGATTGTTTGCAGATGTGATCACTGGCATGAAACTGCAAACTCTCTTTTTCTTAAAAGAGCAATAAACCTGAATATTATCTGTATCAAATGGCTGTGACTTTATATTACTTCCATCATACAAAAGAGGGCAATTTAAGCAATGCAAAACTTACTTTATAAAAGAAAAAGATTTCAACCTATCACTTTCATGCAGGCTTTCTGTTCAATGAAATCCTGATTTACTCCAATTCTGAAGAGAGGCTTGCAGAGGTGGAATAATGTTAAAATGCATGCCATTTTAGTTTAGATGTGCCCATTTGGATTCACAGCATGCTATAGCTAAGTATTTGATTGGAAATGTAGTACAGGAAATTGGTCTGTAAAAGCCACGCTGGATTTTCAAGCAAAGAACAAATGATGACATTACCACTTGAATTATTTCAAAAAGACTGAATATATCGCCTTTTCTTTGTTTTCCTGGGGTTTCTTTGGTCATTTTCTGTCTTGCCCCCAACCCCCCACACACACACACACATGTGCGTGCATGAACACACACACACACATGTGCGTGCATGAACACACACACACATTCTAACAGGCAGAGCCAGAGAGAATTGAAGTGACAAGCATTGAATTTAGTTTGAGCCCTGTCCAAACTTTGCTCTTTAGCCTCTGAAGTAACCTCTGTATACTAGTTTCCTTAAGTGCAAAATAGTACAACAAAGCACTTGGTCCCTTCATTTATGTAATCAATGTTTCATCAGTGAGGAACTGAGGCACTGGAAATATCTAGAGAAGTAGGTAGAGGGCAGCTCATGGGGAGTGTGTAGTCCATGTCGAAGTGCTTGAACTATAGTTCCAAGGCAACTCGGAACTAATGATCTACTCATCCAATGTGTCTTTTTGAGTATCATCAAATATGGGGGGAGGTAGTGAAAGGAACACACAAAGTCTAAAACACAAACAGGAGACAAAAAATGCACACAAATCACCAGGAACTTCGTGGCTGTGATAATGTTTAACAAAGAAAAAAGAATAAAGCTGTAAGATTTCATCCAGAATTACCTACCACTGGCCTTTCAATGCCTCTAAGTCCTTAACCTTGTTATTTTGGTAGATGGTATTGTTTAGGATTTTTATTATTATTTTAAACTATTACGGAGGTACAAGTGTTTTAGTTAAATGGCTTGCTTTTGTTATGCTGGAGTCAGGCTGTGAGCGTGCCCATCACACAGAGAGTGAGCATGGCACCCTAACGGGTAGGTTTGTGCCCATCCCCTGCCCCCTCCTCCCCCTGCTTAATTTCCACTGAGTTTTACTTCCCCCTGTGCACATGTGTGCTCAACATATTAGCATCTTTTAAAGAATCTTTAAAATTAAAACAGCCAAATCCATGTTGGGGAAATCATCCAGAAAATAGTGTCAGTGGTATGATAAATCCCTTCAATCCTGGATTAAGGAGATAATAAGTGTCATTTGGAAAACCTCAGTTATGATGAGTGTTACTTCAACACAATAAGAGTATATCATAAGACTTGGCCCCATTATCCCAGAGGATTTTAACATTTATCCAGGAAAGAAATTATTTTCGGAGTCACCACCCAATGAATTCCATGCTTCCATTTCACCTGCCACATCAGAAAATCTTTAACCACACCCCAAAGTGCCCACCTTACATATATGCTGCCTTTCCTTGAGTTGCTTTTAATTGCATTTTAATTTACTATTGCATCCAGTTTGTTAAATCCTGGGAGTCATGTTGTGTCAGTCTTAATGGTTTCTAAATCTTCTTTCTAGGGAGTATGGTCAGTGATAGGAACAATAAACAGACAAGGCAGAAAGAATTTTATATGGTTCCACTTTCTCTGCTTTCTTAGAATATCGGTTCTCCTCTTTTTTTACTTTTTTAGTGGTTGCTGTAGAATTTTTAATACACATCTTCAACTAATCCAAGTTCATTTGCCAATCATGCTATACTGCTCCACAGATAGTGTATGTACCTTCTACAAATGAAATAATCCTAATCCCTCCCTACCATCCCTTGTCATTGCCGTCATTTATACAAAAGCATATATAAGCATATGTAAGCATATATGTATAGTATAAACATATATATAAAGAAACAGAAGTAGGCAAAACATAATGACTAAGAATTATCCAAAATGAAGACCAGATACCAAATCACAGATCCAGGAAGATAATACACTAAATAAGATTTTTTTAAATATCTATCTAGGCATATTATATTCAAACTATGAAAAATTAAAGAAAAAGAAAAAAAGATCCAGAAAGAAGCCAGAGGGAAAATAAACCTTACCTAGAGAAAATCAAAAATAAAAAACTACTGATTTCTCTTCAGAAACTATGTAAGGAAGAAGAGAATGGAATGCAATATTTAAAGTGTGGGAAGAGGAAAAAAACAATATAGAATTTTGTATTCTGAGAAATTGTCCTTCGAGAGTGAATATAAATAAATACTTTCTCAGACAAACAAAAATTGAGGAAATTTTTTGCCAGTAAACCTGCTGTGCAAGAAATGTTCATTTTATGACCAGTTTGCTGGGAGCTTTTATCAGGAAAGGTGCTGGATTTTCTTGAATTCTTTTACTGCATCTGTTGAGATGATAACATGGTCCTTTTTTTGCTTATGTAGTGAATTACATTTATTGATTTGCATATGTTGAACTGTCCTTGCATCCCTGGAATGAAACCCACTTAATCATGGTGAATTATCTTTCTGATGTGTTGTTGAGTTCAGTTTGCTAGTATTTTGTTGAGGGACTTTTGCATCTATGTTCATAAGAGATATTGGTCTACAGTTTTCTCTGGAAAACTGTAATGTCCTTTCCTGGCTTTAGTATCAGGGCGATACTGGCTTTGTCGTATCCAGCCCTGTTGGAAGGCAATTTGACAATTTCTTACAAAACTGGCATACTTTTACTACAGGATTCAGCAATTGTGCTTCCCAACTCCAAAGGAGTTGAAATCTTTTGTCGAAACGAAAACCTGTACATGGATGTTTATAGCAGCTTTATTTATAATTGCCAGAAGTTGGAAGCAACCATGATGTCCCGTAGTGGGTAAATGGATAAACTGTGGTACATCCAGACGATGGAATGTTTTTGAACACTCAAAAGAAAATGAGCTACCAGTATCAAGCCATGAAAAACATGCTAAAACCTAAGTGCACATTACTATGTGAAAAAGCCAATATGAAAAGGCTTTTTGGTTAAAACTGCATGACATTCAGGAAAAAGCAAAACTGTAGACAGTGAAAGCTTTAGTGATAGCCAAGGGTCCAGGGTGAGGAAGGGGTGTGTAGGAGAGACACAGAAAATGTTTAGGCAGTGAAAGTGCTCTGTATGTCCTGCAGAGGGGAATGGTGGGTGCATGTAATTACGCACTCATCCAGACGCATGACGCGTGCAGTGCCAAGCATGAGCCTTGACGGAAAGTGTGGACCCAGGGTGTTGCTGATCTGGCAGCATGCATCCATCAGTTATGGCAGGCGCACCGCTTGGTGGCACGACAGAAACAGACTAATCATCGGTGATGCCGATGTGAGTCGAGGCACGCATAGCGTACAGACGCACAGCTCTTACTACTGAGCACGCGTTGCTGGGCGTAATGCAGACGTGGCCCAGCTGTGCTGCCAGAGGGTCCAGCACCTTCTGCAGCAAAGCCGTTTATTCCTAAGAACCGTTCACTTGACTGAGGTCGCAGTCATCATGACAATAACAAATATAATCTTGCTGAGATTCTCATTTTAGTTTTGATTTGGCCATCACATTTTAAAAACATTCCAAATTATTAACAACTCTGAGAAGCAAATACTTATAACATTGATATTCTGTCCTCTAACATATTTAAATCTCTTTTAAGATCATGCTGAGTGTATTAGAATATATTTTCGACTCTTTTGCAACTAATTTATCAATATCGCCGTACAAGAATTCGCAAAAAACAGGAAAAAAAGATTTCCACAATCGAAATTTAAGGCTTATGTTTCCCTCCTTTCTAGAAGGCAAGCTCAAATGTCAACACATCAGCATACCATCTTCTTTTCATTGAGCTGTTGTTGCCCGGTATTCACAAATTCAATTACTTTTCAGTAGCATCGAACAAGATCCTTACATGATTTTATTCTGCGACTCCGAATTTCCTTCCTGCTGCTTTTTGCTTTGCTTAATTTAGAAAACAAATAAAGTCTGCCATTTTTTGGTGATGTGTCAGCAAATTTTGGCCTCATTGTGGGTGAAGCAAACATCTGTCCAAGAGGTGGGAAGCACCCTCGCGCCACACTGTGGTGCCGCCGAGATGAGCTGCTCTCCCGCAGCCGTTCCCACGCCAACGCTGAGCGTTAGTGCACGTGAAACCCAGTCCTCACTTTACAGTCACTGCTACAAAAGGACATGACTCTGAATTGATTTTTTTATAAATTAAGTCTTCTTAACCTTCAAATCTTCCCCTTTTTACAACAATGTTTTTGCATTTACCATCATAATCACAGAATGGTTATATGAAAAAAATCACTTACTCCTACTTTTAAAGAAAGGTGTATATATAGGTCAGTCCTTCAGTTTGGAAGTGACACACACGGCTGTTCCTGCATTGTTCACAGACACGGCGAGAGAGGGCACTAGACACAGGTCAACTCTGCCGCCTCTGGGCCCGCGACTCGTCACTCCGAGTCCTCTCGCAGCCATGTCGACCTCTGCGCCTCTCCCGCAGCTGAGATCGTCAGTATTTCAGAAAGCACGGGAACCGAAAGGCTTCAGACGGATGAACGCCAACAGGAAACGTGGAGACTCTGGTGACATGCATTTCAAACCATGTCGCTTGGTGTCTCTGAAGCAGGAGCTGTTTGAATCAGGCCATGGGCAGCACCCGCGGTGCATCTTGACTGTGACCGTGACCGAGGAGTGCAGGCGGGGCTGGGGCGGGAGCCGCCCGCGCTGCTGCAGTGTGAAGTCGGGACCTCCTCTTGGCCTGTCGCAGCTGGGCTCTCCATGCATCCCTTCGCCGTGCCTCGCTCCTTCTCCGACGTTGACTGCCAGAAGTCTGCTGGCTTGACAGCAGTGCTGACCAATGACATGGTGAATTGTTTACAGTCGGTAAGATTCTTTCACAAACGGTCAAAGCGATTTGCTTTTTTAATTATTTTTCCCCCTCTGATAGAGACGTGGTCTTGCTGTGTTGCCCAGGCTGGTCTCAGGCTCCCACAGTGCTGGGATTACAGGCCTGGGCCGCCATGGCAGGCCTCAAGGCATTTCTTAACATCTGTGTAAGACGTAACTCTACTTATTTTACAGCTGCAGAAGAGAGATCTAAAAAAACTATGACAGTCACATGATTAGCTATTACAGCGATGACACCAACGTAGACCATCTGACTTTGCACCTGCCACTCCCACTGTGAGCAAAGTGATGGCGGGAGTCACAGCCCTTCATCCGGGAGAACGTCCCTGCCCTTTGTTTACCAAGTTCTTCTAGGCACCCTCTGCTCTTGGAGTAGAACCCACTGGGGAGCGGTAGCCAGTGTGGATCTCTGCATGCTGACTTACGTGAATCCTATTTCTGCTTTCACAGCTTCAGTGGTGAACGGCACCATCACACCAGGCTACTCGGAAACTTTGAATGCAGAAAGATGCCGCTTATTCAGTGATGGCGGCGAGCCTTAAGTGACACATTGAAAGGGATACAAGGATCTTTTAGTTTCTCGTTAAGTTCCAGGTGATGGCAGTTGGGAAAGTGTGATGCAATTAGATCCTTTCTGCCTCAGGAACAAGTGTTTTGAGCTGAGACCGCAGGCCGATTTCTCGCATGTGGTTCTAGAGTCACAGAGGTGGAGCCACCTCCCACGCTCTCCCACAGTTCCACGCTCTCCTACGGTCCCACGCTCTCCCACGGTCCCACGCTCTCCCACTGTCCCATGCTGGCCCACGGTCCCACGCTCTCCCACGGTCCCACGCTCTCCCACAGTCCCACGCTCTCCCATGGTCCCATGCTGGCCCACGGTCCCACGCTCTCCCACGGTCCCACGCTCTCCCACGGTTCCACGCTGGCCCGTATGTCTCGCACCAAACCTCGGTAGATAATGCCTTTTCTGTGTCATGCGTCTTTGCATCATGAAAATGTTTGTCTTGTCCTTCTTCAATGAGATTATGAACAGAAGCCAGTGACTCGGGTGATCACACTGAGTACTCTAATTTCTAATTTCCTGTTGCAGTTTGAAACCCTTGACTGCCCACCTCCGCCCTGGGTAGGGGTGAATCTCCTGCACCTCGGCTTGGCCACTGACGTGCTCTGGCCAATGGGGTGTTTGGCACACCCGTGCTGGACACAGGCTGTCCCTCCACCCGCCTCCCTCGCCGTGAGAAACGCTTACTGGTTGCGGGAGGAGGCCCCTCAGCCCAGCCCAGGCTCAAAAACCACTGGTAGCACCTAAATCTGTTGAAATTGTAAAAAATAATAAAATAAAAAACCATTAAATTTCCAACAAATTCAGCAATGTGTAACCCATGAGAAAAGATTTTTCTCTAGAAATTCCAATGCTTCTTTATTAATCCCTGGCAGAAAAATTTTAGGAACATTTTTCTTTTGATTCCCCTAGGCGCTTGGTTCAATTTTTTTCTTCTCAACACAATGAAAGAAAAGTCTCACTGGTGCACGTTCTAAACATGTAAAACACTGTTACTGATTTGAGTTCCTGCGGCTGATAAAGCTGTGAGCACGCAGGAGACTGTGGCTTTGGGGGAGTTCATCGAACGCGGGTTTCCAGTTGCTATGTCTGTGCGGTTTTCACATCAACCCTGGAACAAGGCCTTGGGAAGGTCGCTGTGGTGTCTCGTCGATGCAGTCCCCTCCGCCTCGCTTCTGCTGCCATTTTATTCGCCCTCCTCATGCCCCTGGAACTGTTTTCTGGTGAAACATTCCCGTGAGGGACGCTCGCAGCGACGTCCCACGTCCGGCCTGGTGACAAGGAGGCTCCTCTTCGTCTAGACCAGGGTTCTTAATTCAGGGGCCTGTGAGCCCAGGAGACGCCACGGTTGAGTGTCTCAGGTCTGTGAACACCGGAAGCTGTAGCAGCGTTGTGCTGAGATGAATTATGACACGCTTGGAGGGAGGCACGTACACAGGGAAATGGCATTTACTGAATATCAAATTTACAAGAACCCCACAATAATTTCCCAGGTGATATAAAGATACAAAAACCTCTTCCATGGTTTCAAGTAGTCTGTACTTGTATGAAAAGTTTGATTCATAACTCTCCTGGATTTAAGAAAGTAAAAATCTCACAAATACCAGGGTGGACGTTTGAACTGGATGTATTCCACCGTCTGTAAACGTTGAACAGAAGTATCTCCAAAGGGGGTCTGCGGTGGAATCCACAATTAGCCCACTTGCAAGATCATTAATGTCATGCTACAATGAAATATTTGAACATAACAGAGCTATTTTTAAAGTCTCTAAAATCATGCTGTTGATGCAGAAAGAGAAGTAAATTGAAATTCAATTAGCTTCTACTTTTAGAACTCTTTTAATTATCAGGTTGGAAAACTGCACCAATTGAATCCCCCGTTCATTAGGGACATTAAATTTCCAGGACTCTCCTAAACTTAACATACATATAAAACCTTTTGCTGTGTGAAGCAAAATTTGAAAGTATTTTTCACAAATGAAAAATAACGGGAGCAACGTTAGCAGCATCTTAACACATATTTTGCAATAACTTACCCTTCAGATTCTAAAATTTTACTGTACCCCATCTCCTACACATTAGCCATGTTCCAGCTCTCAGGAGCTGCCGGAGACAGGATTGACAGGAAGAAACAGGGATCGGGAAATCGTAGAAATGCTGCCTGCACATTTGGCCTCGGGTCTGCACTGGCAGAGACCACTGCGTGAAAGTGTTAGATTTCTAGCTCTCAGCTTCTTGTTGACTCACAGCCAGCACTGACTCATAGTTTCATTTCTTCACTGCTACATTTCCTTTTTTTTCCTAACAGAATCTGACAAAGAATCATTTCCAAAATACATAACGGCACTCTAGAAATCAAGTTTAAAAAGAGAAGCACCCCAATTTAAGGAGGTGAGCAAAATATTCAAACATTCACTGCATAAAGGAAAAGATCCAAATGTGCAGCAAGGCATCGAAGTCATCGCTAGGCATTAGGACATGCACGTTAAAACCACACGTAGATTCTGCTACACTCACCCACCTGGCAAAAAATCTCAAATACACACACACACACACACACACACACACAAACACAACCAAGATTTTGAAAGGATATAGAATTACTGAATCCTTAAGTAATGCAGGTGAACAGAAGCATTTTGATAATCTCCTTAGCACCTGCTAATATACCTGAATATAATACACACACATCACCTAGTTGTTCCAATCTTAGATATATACCCAACATTAATTAATATGTATTTGAACCAAAAGAAACATTCAAGAATGTTTCTAGAAGTGTCATTCACAATAGCTAAAAACAGGAAACAACCCATACATCCATGCATGCATTACAATAATGTACAGTAATGAAGAAAACAAATTGTGGAAGAATGCAAGCACATTGACAAATCTGATGGATATGGTGTTGACCCCCCCCCCAAAGTCCAAACCTAAGTAGTATATACTTTAAAATTCTACTTAAAAGTATTCAGAAGATAGGCAAAAGTAGTTTTTGGTGAGAAGTCAAAATAGTGGTTACCATTACAGTTATTAACTAAGAGGAGACCCAAGGAATGCTCAGTGCTCATTCCAGGATGCTCAAAATGCTGCATATTCTTAGTGGTTACCTGGGTACACACATAGGCAGAATTCACCAAGCTGAATGTTCAACATTTATTTGAAATGTCTAGCAAATTTCGGACTGAACTTAGTAATATGTCAAGGAATTTTAGGTGACAATTATTGTTTTTATCTCTTCCAATAGTCTGAAACGATAAATATTCTGAAACAACTACTAATTACACAGATGAGATCCTGAATAAATTAAAATGTAAAACAGACAAACTTTTTTTAATGTTTTCCTGTTTCTGCCCTTTTGCTGTTTGAAGGAAAATCTACTATAAAAATCATTACAGAAAGCAGGCAAGACATTGTGACCACAAGCAAAGAACAGTCAAGATTGCAATGGAGCAAACCACCACCTTTGCCTAGAAGGTGTGGGCAAAAATTTGTGTGTACATGCAGCATTTCCGTATTCAGCCAGGATCATTAAAGAGCCAGAAACAGTCTCAGGTTGCTGTCATTCCAACTCACAAAGCAGGAATTGCAAATCATCTTAGAAAATATATCCAAAATTTAAGTGCTCAGATTTGCCACAAGTTGAATTAACTCAAATATCAGCTTGCATTAAAAAATTATCAAATGAATAAGGAAACAAACAACAGATTAAGAACAAAAAACAGAGTAGATACTTTTCAAAAACTTAAGATATTAAATTTATCATATACGAGCTTTATGTTCCCACGTTTAAAATGTTTAAAGAAATAAAAACAGGGAAATGAGAGAGAAAGAAGAAAGTATAAAAATGTCTTGGCATATTTGAAACCATATTGTACTTCTAAAGCTAAAAGGTGTCATTGTTTAAGTAAAAACGAATTTGCTAGAAAACAAGTTAAACAAAACAAAAAGAGAATTGGTATTCCGAGGATGAATCTGAAGGAAGTACTTCAAATGAGGCACAAAGAGATGGAAAACACAAAAGAGTAGTTGACAAACATGGAAGAAAACAGACTAAGAGAAGAGGACATATATAAATATCAGTTGAGAAGGACACAAATCCAAAAATACAAAAACATAATCCAGAGAGACAGTTCCTATCTAAGTATATTGTAGAATATCAAAACCACACAATATCAAAAAACAAAGAGAAATTCTTAAATTCAGCCAGAAAGAGAAGTCAGATGGCCTACTACGTACAACGTAGTATCACTACACTAAGTGTAGAAATGTTAACGGCAATAATAGTGTTTATGGAATAGTAGAAATAGCTTCAAAATGTCATAAAAGAATAACTTTCAATTTAAAAAAGTACATACAGCAACATGATTTTTCATGAATAAACATGAAATAAATATATTTTTTGCAAACAAACACTGAGAAAATCTAGCCCACCAGGGATTCACTAAATGAATTTCTATGTATTTCAATACGAAAAAAAATTATCAGAAAAGAGTATGTGACAGAGGTGGGAAAATCAAGCAAATTAATTAGTTAACCTGGAGATAAATGTAAGCAAAAATTATGTGCACAAAGTAATAACAGCAATTATAATAAAGTGATAATACAGTGATTGTTATATTCTGGGTAGTTTCATTCTGTAAAGTATGTGTGAACGCTAACATAGTGAAAACTGAACCATTGCTCCTAGAGGAAATACAAGTTCAGGTTCCTGAGAGCTTCAGGTCACAATATTTTCATCAACTGATCAATACATAACCTTGTTTTATATTTATTTTTGTTTAAATATATTTTATTTAATGTATAATTTTTACAAATAATATATGCAATATTTCTTTAAAATGATACTCCAGTAGTAGCATTTATGTGTAGTGTATCCTACTGCACTGATTGTGCTACCTTAGCTCTTTCACCCAGTTGTGTGCACACACATACACATAGTATCTACACGGAGCACTCACAGTGAACACACAGCGTGCAGGTTCCGTGTGGTAATCACACGCAGTACCACGTGCAGTACTGTGCACTCGCAGTAGACAGTGTACAGCACAGTCGTGCGGATAAAGTCCTGAAGAAAACCATGAAACAAAACCCAAGCATTTACATTTTATCAAAACTTAAACTAAAATTTTGAATGGCGTTGTAGTATGTGTGGGGGGGAAAGAGTGGTTAAACTTCTTAACCACTTGGGTCCGGCGCTCACCGGCCGCGACATCTCGCCCGCAGCCACACTCACAGTCGCACGGTGGTCTGTGCTGTGCATTGACGACATGTCCGCTTTGCTCTTGTGTGATGAGGAAAGCTTGAAAGCACTAAAAGCTCGTTTCACTTTACAGGCAGCTTTACTTGTAATGTAAATCAGAATAGGTAGCATAGACATATATGTTTTCATTACATTATTTTTAAATGTTCACAATTTTATTTTGATAAATGAAAAATTAGAAAAGTCATATCACGGCTGTCAGCTAAAGTCACTGTGCACGTCCATCTGTGGCTGTCGACTACAATCGACGCTAGGCCGTGCGCGTTCATCTGTGGCTGTTGCCTATAGTCGATGCCAGCTGTAGTCAATGCCGGGCCATGCATGTTCATCTGTGGCTGTCGACTATAGTCCACGCTGGGCCGTGCGCGTTCATCTGTGGCTGTCGACTATGGTTGATGCTCGTACCGAAGTGGTTAAGTTTGCTTTGCCCACAAAGACCACAGGAGATGTTGGTGGAACTCACTCTGCAGGAGAGACGTTTGACGAGGGTGCCGTGTGGACATCCCAAAGCTCTGCCTCAAGCGTTCAAGTCTCATGACTTGTCTGTGGCACAGGCCATTTTCCCTCCTTAGCTTGTGTCCGGAGCTTCCGCCCAAAGCACCTCAGTGTAAGAGGCGAGCACAGTGCACGCTGGTTGTTTAGACCCAGAGCTATGTCCTAGCACAGGGTCACCTTCCTCCCTGTCATGGCAACATTGTGCCAAGCAGAGTTCCATCCCAGTGCCACGGCTGCCATAAAAGGGATGATTATCAAAGTCTTGGGCTGACACTCCTTGCTGTCCTTGTCACTGCTTACTCTGAAGCTTGGTTTTGCCATCTCATTAAAATATTTGTTGGGAAGTTCTAATGCCTTGTCTGCCAAAATTTTTTCCACATGTTCATCCCCATGTCACTGACAACTTTTCCACTTATTTGTCATGCAATGTATGTTATGTTTGGCACTTTTCTTTTACATTTTCTATAACACCTTCAAAACTTTCAACTCACTCTAGCCTGGGCAACAAAGCGAGACTCTGTCTCAAAAAAGAAAAGCAAAACTTTCAAAATTTTTCATGCAGTGCACTTGGGATGAGATACCTGGAGACGGCGGGGGGAGGGGAGGGGGAGGGGGCAGGCGCAGTAAAAGGAAACTCTATGTTGGAGTTGGCTTTTTTGAGTTTATGGCAATATTCTGGGGCATTATCCAAAATTCATAAGATCTCGAAGGCAAGGTTTTTGCCCTGGAGATAGCATTCAAATTCTGAGATTGTTCAAGTGGACTAGCATACAGTACAGATTTTTCCATTTAAATGCTCACAGATTTTATTTCCTTTTATTATTTTTCCAAGGGTCTCAGCTCCTGAAAGCTCATAGATTTTAAACTCTTAACACCAGTAGAGGTTTATCTTTAAAGTCTCCCTTGGCTTTGGTTCGTAAGAGCAAGGTCACACTCGTCTTTGGTCTTTGAAATATTTAACGCTGGAACATTGGAGCTATTTGTTTTGTATAGGTTTGTTTGGCAATATCCTTGTAAAACAAGCCGATCTCATTATTATGGAAACTCACTCTTCCACGTAACCCTTTTTTGTATAAAACTTAGCAAGTATTTTTCAAGCTCTTCCTTTACCGTCCAGATCTTCAGAACCTGCCTCACCTGCAGATTTAGCATTTTCCTCCCAAATCACCTTCTGAATCGTGTGAGTCCGTCAGCACTAGCCAAGAAGTGCTTAGGATTTTCATGCCCGTGGGTACATTGACTAAATTTCTTTGACTTTCAGCTTCACAGCAAAGCTATCTGGTAACTTTTTTTTTTTTTATCAGTAATCATTTCATGAATCCACAAATTTATCTGCTTTTTCCTTTCCTTAGCCCCCTCGTGCACTGTAGCTGCTACTCTACCACTTTCCGCAGTGGCCTTACACACAGGTCAGTGAATTTCCTCTTCTCCTTCCTGGGTGTTTCATACGTTGATCCATTAACATCGCCCTCACCACCATCACCGCCACCGCCACAGCCAGGCTGGAATGCATCTTATGTCACTCCCTGCAGCAGGTCATAGCCTGCTTGTTCTTAGGGACACACGACAGCGCTTCAGCACTAGGGAAACATTCTAGACTGTGGAATCACCAAAAAAAAAAAGCACCAAATTGCAAAAATCATGGCAACAAACAGATCACGAGAAAGATAATCGTTTATAGTATGGGAGCTAAACACGAAGGCAGAACATTTCTTTGCTCAGCCTCAGCCGGGCACTTACGGGTGGGACCACAGATTTTTTTGCCGCTTTGTACGTATACTTGGATGAGTGCAAAACACCAGAGTAACAACTTGGGGATGACAACGTAATTTAGCAAATAGACCAATTTGTAAATACAAAATCTGAAAATAATGAGGATAGACTGTACTGCATGCAGTTTGTATTCGTCTTCGATCGTTGCTGCAACAATTACTACAAGTTTGACAGCTTAAAACTATGCCCCCCTCTGTTGTCTCACATTTCCATGGGTCAGAAATACAGGCACAGACAGACTCAAAGACCCAGAGACAGGTGGGACTGAAATCCTGATTCTGAAAATAGGCACTCAGGAAAAGAAAAGAAAAGAACAGGACAAGACAAAAGACAGGACTAAAATCAAAGTGTTGCCTGGGTGGGGCAGTTATCTTGAGTTTTATTTCCATATGTGCATGTAAGTGTTGTTGGATTAGTTCCAATTTGCTGGTGAGTCCATGTGGTGCTTGTTTTTCCATTCTCGTGATATTTCCCTTAGTGGAATGGGCTCCAGCTCCATCCAGGACAATACAAGAGGTGCTGGATCACCACTGTTTTTTGTGGCTGAGTAGAACTCCATGGTATACATACACCACATTTTATTAATCTACTCATGTATTGATGGACACTTGGGTTGTTTCCACAACTTTGCAATTGTGAATTGTGCTGTAATAAACATTCGAGTGCAGGTGTCTTTTTTATAAAATGTCCTTTTTGCTTTGGGTAAGTACCCAGTAGTGGGATTGGGTTGCTGGATCATCGACGTGAACCGGCTGAAGCCTGGGTGAGTGTGTGGCAGCTTGAGCCTGCTACAGGTGGCAGGGCTGTTGCCAGTAGCAGGGGCTCCAGGCAGGCTGCGCTCAGGCTCTGGGGAGCACGTGTTTTCGCTCCCCTTGTCCCAGGGCGACTTCCCCGGTCTAATGCGCCACCCGTCCCCTGGGGTCGGGCCATTGCACGGGCTTGAGTGTTGGGGCCCAGCACACTGCTGATTCCCGCCGGCACCCTGATGCCCCGTGGGCGGCACTGGCGAGTGTCTCAGGTTGCACAGGAGCAGGGGCTGCGGCCGCAGGGTAGGATGCAGCCTGGGGGGCCGGGCTCTCGGACGGAGCTGTGCTGCAGCTGCCCAGCCTTGGGCATGTGGGGAACCAGCACAAACTCCCCCCCCCGGAACTGCGCCTCTGCGCGAGTGCAGGCAAGGCCTGCAGTGGTCTCGGGGACCACAGGAAGGAGAGGGTCTCCAGGGCTGGGGGTGCAGGCGACTGCCGTGGGGCTGTGGGCTGCTAAGGCATCTTGCCCACCCCTCCCTCTCATGGGAGCCATGCGGGCTCTGAGCCCCTCCTGGCTGGGCTGGCCACGCGCTTCCCCCTCCTCTGTGCCCCCAGGTCCCCGTCACTTCCCGGCTGGCTCCGGCGTTCTCTGCTCTACCAGATACGAGACCATCCACTGGCCGTGCTGGCATTCCCTCGTGGAGGAGAGAGTGCTCAGTGTTTCTAACGAGCCATCTTGTAGCCCCCACCCCTGGGTTCAAATGTTTTAAATATCACAAAAGTCCCAGCGCAGAGTCACAAGGAAGAAGGGAACAAGTGGAAACAAAAAGATTTAAGTCGATCTGTATTAAGAACAACGAAAAGACTCAATTTTACCCGTCATTTCTTGACTTCATTTCATGAACTTCTCCAGGTACCCGGCTGGTGGTAAAATAAAGCCTCTCTAGGCCACTTCAAGAGAGAGAACATGCGCCAGGCTGTGATCGCAGACGGCGGCAGGGGGCAGCCAGGGTTGCAGTCGGCACATTGTACATCAAAAGCGCTCATCTTTCAGCCCTTGTGCTCTGCTAGGTGAAAACTCAGACCTGTCACAGGTAGATGTAGTTCCATCTTTCTGGTGGTTGTTGAAGGTGACACGTGAAATGACTTCTGGCAGTTTTACTCAGGTCCCCAGAGAACAAGAGTCAAATTCAAGATACAAACAGTAAAAGACTGTTGTACGAAAGCGATACAGGGCTTGGCAGATTGAAACGCAGCCTCAGTGGGGTGGCGGGGGGTGGATAAAGTAAGTCGAGTCCTATTAAATTGTCTACGAGGCTCGAAGATTGTATTATTCAGGTGGCAAAAGGCACGGAGCATTTGGGTATTGGCTGTCTGTACCAGAAATTCAGTTAACTTTTTTGCTGTTGGGCCATCTAGGGTCTCCAGCCTTGTAGCGGCGTTGGCACCTGCGGACTGGTGGGGCAGTGTTAGCAAAGTGAGCGAGCTGAGGGTGAAACTCTGCACGCGTTTGCCCAGCACTTGCTGCGTGTGTGACTGTGAGTGTGTGTCCGCCTGTGCAGACCTCACCTCCTGGGACCCGCTTCCAAATACGAATGTTCTGAGAGATTAAGAGACAGATGTTTTTGAATGAAAGGGAGCCCACGTCCTATGTAGATTTTTATGACCAGTGTTATTTAAGAGGCACAAATTAAACTGAGGAGAAAAGCACTCCCAGTTCTTTCACTGTGGGAATTGTACGTTTATGCGTATATGTGCAGCTCTGGGCTTCTTTTGGTACTTCCCTGCGTTCTCTCTTCATCGCTAAGATGTTTTGCTTTGTCTTGCTTTGTCTGTGGGGGCGGGGCAGGCATCGCATTCAGCCGCCTTCGCCACAGCCGTGTAGCCGGCTCTGGAAAGTTCCGTAAACAGCTTCTGCAGACGGGCACCCGCTGCCTCACTCGTGGAGGGGGACAGTGACGCTTTTCGGGCGCCCACACCGGCCCGTTCCCGTCTTACCTCAGAGGAGCAGCTGGTCCGAGCTTGGCACGAGGCCGCAGGTCACCCCCTGTGCAGGCTGGCTTTCACGGCCGCCGCGCCTTCGGAGAGGGCAGGGACGCCAGGCCTCACAGCCTACGGAGGCGGTTACCGCGGCGGACACCTAGTTAGTCCCCTGCCCAGTAGGATTGGCCTTCGTTATGCATCCACTGCAGCAGTCTCCCCGTCACGAAACCCGGACTTGGAGCTGTCGTAGCTGCGAGATCGGGGAGTCCTTCAGAACACACGCAGCCTGCCTGGGACCCAGAGGGACTTGGGCCTCGCGGTGGGAAACAGAAACAGGAACGCGACGTTTCTGTCATTAATCATGGTTTCCGTGTTCTCGATTTACATGCCAAGCTCACACAAGCAAACACACGGGAGGGATCTTCCTGTTTAGCACTAGAGAAGTCATGACATTCACTGAAATGATCACTTCAACGATGGGGCGAGCTTTAAAAATTTTTTAAAAAACACCATAATGCCTATTATTACGAAACGGTTGGCATATTTTCCGTTTGACTTCATTTTCCCCACCCAGATATTTTAATAGCTGAAAATAACCATGTAAACCGTAGGCTCTCCATTCTTGGTCACAGCCATTTACGTGTTTGGCGATGAATGACGTGAAGACCGTTGAGATCTGGACCCTCCCCGGCGCATCTGTTGGCCGGAGCTCTCTGGGAGGCTGTTCCCACGGCGACGCTCCATGTGTTCGCACTGTATCAAGGCAAATAAACCGCCGCGTGAGAGGAAACAGGAGGCGGCTGTCACAGCGTGGGTGGGAACGTCCCCAACCACGGCACGACTCCCACCCTAGGAGAGGGAGATCTCCGTGCAGAGCATGACCGCGCAGTCTGAGACCCACGTGGGGAGCCTTTGGCAGGCCCTCAAAATCTGCAGTCAGGGGGCGGGAGGGGGTGCCTTAGTGACGCCGTCACACTCAGCCCTGTGCAGAAAGTAGTCGGCGTGCATCTTCTGGCTCCAACACGTGGGGTCAACTGGGTCTCATTGCTGCCCCCATGAATTTTTTGATAAATGAATAAAATGTGGAGAATGTCTATAAAACAGTTACCAGATATTCTGGCTTCTTTTTGACAAACTGTGTTCTAGTTAAGATTGGTTTGGTCCTTAGCTTTCTATTGCCTTGCTATTCTTCATGCACGTAGAGCTAAAGGAGGCATTGAGACAACGTGTGATGATATGGAGGCCCCGTCTAGGTGTAGAAGGTACTTGGGTTCCAGCCACCAAATGTTAGTGAGATCTTGAGCAAATTAAAGCTTTCTGTGCTGGGTGTTCTCATTTATACAACAAGGAAATTACCAGTTATCTGCTAAGTATACTCGATATCTACATAGTTTCTTTCTTACTTAAAATCCTACGTTCTGCTATTAGAATCAGCATTGAAAAAACTGTAAAATATCCAAATAGGAAAGAGCAAAAAAAAAGGTTTGGCAAGCCCAGAAGACAGTGAGTGTGCTCCGATACTGAAATCCTTAGATGACTCTTTCAGCCATACAGCTCGCTCTGAACTTCCCAGCCAGCCCTGAAGTCTCTAGTTCTTACTTCGCGTGTCTGTGGGGGAAGAAAGGGTCAATTTATACGTCTCAACAGAGGAAATGGAAACTATTCCTTAAAGTTATATTATTCAATAATGATGCTTTTCTTAATCACCTCGTTAGAAATCACAACAGAAATTCACATTCCAGTGGAAGACCTGATGAAAAGTTATTGACATTGGATAAATACAGTATTGCTGAAGAAGATTTCTGTCATTCTCAGCAGGCAAAGTATTGCATGGCATTTAGATATTCAGGGAATCATGATGATCTTAGTCTATATTTTCAGGTTGTGTTGTTGTTTTCCTCATTGCACCTTCATGTCCCCCGTTTACATAGTTTATTCTTCCAGTTACATGGTCCAATGACCGCCTCACACATGAACTGCAAAACCTTTTTCTCCTTCTCCTCATTTTGGTGCATTATTCTGGTAGTACTTAAAACTTCAGAAGTCATATTCAAATGTGAATATATACAAGATGTATAACATATTTACTTTAAAATTTTTCTGTAGGAAAATCATGTACATGATAGTTTTCTTTTGAGCTTGTTACATTGCCCCTTATTTAAGATGCTTACTTGTATGAAAAAAAAAATGCCCTGGTTTTAAAATCAAATTTGAAAAAAAAAAAAAACTGTCTCTCTGTGAAGTGAGCGTGCCTGATGCTGAGCATGGGCGTGGAAAAGACAGACGTCCTCACAGTGAGTGGGTTTCACGAGCAGCTCCGGGTCTCCAGCTACATTCCCACGTCTTCTAGCATGTTCCATGGTTTGAGCAATCCTTGAACATTTCTGAATCTTGGGCACTTTAATTGCAAACACATAATAACAAATTCTGAATGCAATTAATAAGACAATGTACAAAAGTTCTGATAACAAGAAGACCCTGAGCAATTATGACGGGGACTTTCAGCATTTCTTTTCTGTAAGAAGCAATGAATAATATAAAATCAATCTAGAGAACACTGAGTTTTCACAAGGGAAACATTGCGATTATATTAGTATCAATGAGTAATAATATATCATTCTCTTTTTCTTTCTTGTGACTATCATCACTATCATAAATACATTTTGCCAAGGAATACACACATTCAGGGCTACCACGTCTTTGCCTAGAGGAGCAATCAGAACACACTTACTTGTCAGCAACAAAGAAATGTTAAATGCCTGAAATGATGGATACCTCAATTACCCTGATTTGATTAATTCCCATTGTGTGCCTGTATCAAAACACCATGCGTACCCTATAAAGACATATGACTATTATATACCCATAATATTTAAAAATAAAAAAATTTTAAAATACACTGCAATGCATTTATTTCTAAGGTGTGTATGTGTCTACTTTTTTATTTTAAGCTTCTTCTCCACCAATTCCTTTTGCAGCGTCCTGTCTTTTACAATAGCCAGCTGGCATGCTCAAGGATTAATGTTAATGGTTTTCATTTGAAAACTGTCATTGGCATAACACAGTTCCGGTGCCGTCTTCCTTATGTGACAAATTTGAACCAAACAGCTTTATTGAGGTCTCACCTATTCCTGAGCTTGCCATTTATTCTTATCATCCAGGTGCACTTTCAAACGCCCAAGACGGAATATAAACATTCCTACCAGCTCATCGAATTATATAAATGAGTAGAGTCTTACACTAAAACATGCCCTAGACGAAAACAGATAATACGTTAAATGAAAACACATACATATTATGTATTAACTGGCAAGTCTCTGCACGTTCATTCCGTGTGAGTGCGGGGTGTGTGCGTGTGTCGTCGGGCAGGAGAGGACTATGTCTTGTGTGGAAGAAGCATTTGGGCTTTGTCCTTTCACTCATGCAGAGGGGGCACAGGTCCTTTACTGCCATCACCTGGAATAAACAAAACCAACAAAGCAAAACTAATAAAGGAACATTGCATTTGAATTTAAAATTTGTTCATGCAGTAAATGTTTATTAAGTGGCTACGAGCAGTGCCCCGTCTTAGCCCAGGCAAGGCAGAGAGTCATCAAACAGGAACCGACAGAGAGAAGATGACCTCGGCTATAAAGACTTATGACATACTAAAGTATCCTGGGAAACAGAGACTTAATTATGGAATAGATTTAGAAGAGGAAGCTGAAAATGATAAGGTTTCTGATAATTTAAGGAAAAGTGAAAAATACAGATATTGATATATGTTTTAAAATAGCCCATTGATATTTTGGGGGAAAAAATAGATACAAAGGAAAGTTTTGTTTTGTGGTAAAGATAATAAAAATGAAATTTTAAATAAAAGGCCGTCAGTGACCTCCCAAGGCTGAGGTAGTCAGTGGCCTTGACACACACACACCCGGGAACGAGGACTCGCTCTGGGGGCCTAGAGTGAGCATGATCCTGCAGAGGTGACGGGTCACATCTTGAGAAAGGATAAGATTTGCCGAAGAGACAAATAAAAAGGAAAGGGGGCACAGTGGCTCAAGCCTATAATCTCAGCACTTTGGGAGGCTGAGGTGGGAGGATTGCTGGAGGCCAGGAGTTCAAGACCAGCCTGTGCAACATAGCCAGACCCTGTTCCTACCAAACAAAAAAAAATTGAGAAAAAGAAAGGAAAAATGGAAGGAGAAAGGAGTTAAGGGAAGGTAAGACGGGGAGGGGGAAGGCGAGGGAAGATGATGCAGTTGCAGAATTTCTCTGTGTGAGGTCAGGGAAGGAGTGAAGCAGAGACAGACACAGACGAATCTCTATAAGCTGGAGTCACACATGGGGCCATGTCAGTACGACAAGGGGAAGAAACTAAGAGGGACGACTAAGCTGAGTGGAGAAATCTAAAAAAAAAAAAAAAAATACTGAAAAAAGTATCTCAGGACTAGGAAAATATTTACAACCTTCATGAAAGCCATTTTGGGAGAATGGTAAAGGTTAAAAACTCACCAAGACATTAGGAGTGAATGAAAGAGAAGACAGGGAAACAAAGTGTAGACCATCTTTCTGAGAAGTGTCGTAAGGAAGGGAAGGGAATAATTACATCAGCAGCTAGAAACTCTGCAAGATTATGGGAAAACTTCATTTTTAGGAAAAGTCACCTGTATCTTTACAGACGGACATAAAGAATTAAAATCAGAAAAATCAGCAATATCTGATGGAGCGAGACAAAAATCAGCAATATCTGATGGGACGAGATGCAGCAGAGCTCCCAGATTCCTACGTCCACTTTCCCAGGGGACCAGACCCTGGCCAGCCCGGGGCCGCGGCCGGCCGCGCCGTCTTCCTCCGGACCAGGAAACTCTGGAGGGAGCGAGAACCTCGCCTGATCACAGAGAGGGAGGACTAGACTCCGCAACTTCGTTTTTAGAGCTGTAACTGAGAATCTAAGTCACACAAGGACTTCAGATGATTGGCATTTTTTAGCATCCAGTAAACATTTTTTGTTTTTAAAAAAGAAAAATAAATTACATCAGCATCTCTACTTAATTTTCATACGACTCTTAACAGAACATTTAGGGCTGAGGAAATGTTTCTCTAATACGGGGTGATTTTACTGTTTCAGAAATGCGCCCAGAAGCAACGAGAGAGCGGCTGAGGAAGAGCCGCAGCCGCCGCCACGCCCTGCAGTGAACTTGAGAGCGTCACGTGGGAATCCCCACGCCGACCTTTTGACTAGCTCTGAGGGGCAGTGCCTCGGCCGCCACTGCGAGCCGTAAACTTGACTCTGCACACCATCAACAACAAGAACTCGTCTGGGAGATCCGTCATTACTGCTTGGACATCGAAAGTTAGGTTTGAGGTTGGTGGTCTCAGATAATGTTAACAGTTGGAGCAGGAAAGGCAGGGAAGGTTGTGGGGCATATTTGACAGCCAGGCACCATCTACCCCTGACCCGTGAGCAAGCACAGCACATATCCACGATGCCTCCCGCACGGCCGCTCGCTGGTTCTCGCGTGCGACCAGCAGGGAAGGCGCAAGGGCAGGATGAGGAGGCCCTGGCTGGCTGTGAGGGGCGGCTCCCAGGAAATACGCGATGGCGGAGGACGGGATTGGACAGAGACCAGCTGGGATTTCACACTTTGGCTCACACTGGGTGGAGCAACTTCTAGGTCATGTGTTCCATCCAGTTTAAGCTCTTACAACATAATCCTGCATTTGAGCTCCAATAAAGTACATGTAACAATGACATATTTTGTCCTTGAGCACCCTTGCTAGCAGAAAATATAAGACTTCCTTTTCTGGATAACAAAAGGAGAAAGGAAAATTTTATATTACTTAAGGGGTAGCAAAACCTATGAATAATAAGCAACAAAAACACTGTGCAAAAAGTACTTTTGAAATTTTTATTACTTCAGGGGTCCTCAAACTTTTTAAACAGGGGGCGAGTTCACTGACCCTCAGACCGTGGGAGGGCCATTGGAGAGCGCGGCGCACATTCCACACATGCGCACTGTGGGCCCGGGACAGTCGGCTGCTAAGCAGGACAGTGGCAAAAACACCTGGCAGGCCAGATAAATGTCCTCCTCAGCGGGCCGCATGTGGCCCTCGGGCCGTACTTTGAGGACCCCTGAGTGATTAGCTAGTACTTTTCAAGGTAATAATAATGTCTCACAATGTATATTGCTGAGGGTTTCCACCGTAAATTTACATAAATTATCTTTTCGGAGCCTTGCCAGAGACTCATGAATGAATAATAAACAAATTGTTTACTGTCATAGGATCTAAGATATTCTGAAGTATCTCATAAGCACAATGATTTCTTAATTCAAGGCAACTAAATTATCAAATATATTTCTAGAAGTTGATTTCACATAATGAAATGGAAAAAAACTAATTGAAATGTTCTACTTACATACAATATGTTAAATAACCAACTAGAAAATTGAGATCAAATTTGAGATCAAAACTGAGATCAAAGCCCTCTTTGGGGCTTGAACTATTTAATGTAATAAACTAAATCATGGACAAAAAAGAAAATTTCCCTCTAGTTTAAACAGAAACTGCTGGTTACTTTCCATGATCAAAGTACCATTCTGCAATGTTGGAAGCTGGCCAAAAGGAGCTCACATATGTGCTGAAACACATGCATACATCATGGAAGGCAGTAAACATTATGGTTAATAGAGTGAGCTCTGAAATCAAATTACCTGGGTTCAAACACTAGCACAGAGAAGGTTCCAGTAAATATCACTTGTTAGAACTGGAGGGATATATGCAACAGTTATTGGCTAATGCTTAGACGCTCAGTAAGTATATATAATTTGATATAAAATTTGATTCCTTGTTTTATCTGAAAAATCTTTAGTCTGCTTCTTTTAACCGACAGATCCTTTTTACTGACATCTTACACAAGGCCAGAGAGTTCAATTTGGTCTTATTTGTTTCTCACTTATCATTCTTTTTTACTTTCCTTGAGCGATAAAGAGAGATAATGAAAGTGAGACCAGAGGTGACCTTGTGCTTTAGCATACTGGGCAGACTGCTACAGGAAAGGGGAGGAAAAGAAATGAACTTAACTTCTAAAGGAAGACAGTCATTTGGGACTCCAGCGAGGGCACTAACGGGGACCCCGCCGTCCAGTCCCGGAAACGACGTACGTCTTCGAGCTATGGGGTCACGGCGGGGCTGGGGAATCTGCGTGGATAAGTCGTTATTATGACCGAGACAAAGACAGTCGTTTGCAGCAGAGGTTTCCGTTTCTGTCTGTAAACTGCGACTTAGAAGTGCAGGAGCTCGTTCTGTCTCATGTTGGCAGGTCTTTTCCCTTCCACTAATGCCAGTATTTGGGGACTATTTTTTGGCAGCTTCTATTTGATATTTAAAAGATAGGTACAGACCTCGTCTGCTAGAATGTTGTCTTCTTTAGTTTACGCTGGTAGCGTGCAATTTATGTTTTTTGTTTTGTTTTTTTTTTTTTTGCTAAGAACTTACCCTGGCCCCAGTAAATAATCAGCAATACGTATCTCATCTGAAAGAGATCGCTTACCAGCTTGAAATGTCAAAGAAATCTATTACGTTCTAGAAATAGGGAGAAAAGACGTGAACCCCTCAGCATTAGTAATCAGATCATATACACACCTGGCAGCCGGTCAAAGCTTAAGGTAAACACCCTTCAAGAAAGAAAGAGGAGATAAACTGCCTTTACTGAGCACAGACCTTGTGTCTGCTATTCGAGTGACTATTTACGTGTGTGGTAAATAGTCATCTGGAACACTGCGACAGCCTGTGAGGGTATTTTTTAATCATAATTTCCGCTTTACTCCTGAGGATCCAGAGGTAAACCAGAAGGCTATTGATTTGCTCGAGGTCTCACATTCCGCAACTAATAAAGCCTAATGATTGTAGGTCATTAAATGTGAAATGTCTGGTTTCTAATCAAAAGCGTAGCTTGTTCTATCTCGAACAGGGAGCAGCACAATTAATCAAAGTGTGCACCTAAACTGTCCACAGAGTGTTGCCATCTTAACAGTAGCCGGTTTATGCCAGCAGCAAAGAAGCCTGGAGAGCGAGTAGAGATGAAATTGTAAAAGACGTTTCCCACAGCTTATTGAGATTTGAATATTTTCCCTTGCAAGAAGTGGTCCAAAGCCTGGAAGAAGAGCAGTGAGTTGGTGCAAGGTCTGGCGAGCACGGCGGATGACAGAGAGTTTCCAAGTCCAGCCTGTGTAGTCTGAGCAGCGCTGTTTGTGCGACATGTGGTGGAGCGCTGTCTTGCAAGAGGGCTGGCTGTCTCTGTACGCTATAAGCCGGGCATAATGGGCAGCGAGGGTGACCTGGGTGGGCTTTCACAGCCATCCAGGTTCGAGCTGGCTCCGGCTGGTTTCTTCGCCAGCTCTTGCTCCATCAGAGACAGTGGTTCGGGGCTCATGACTCTTGTTTGAACAGGGCCTGCCGTTCCCCACCTCAAAACGACATCGCAGCTTGCCACATTCATCCTCTTCATTTTCCCAACCCCCCCCCCACGTACTTCTCCAATCAGAATCACACATGCGCCGACTTTATTGCTTAGAGTATTTTTTAAATTGCTTTAAGTGTGTGAGCATCTTTGCTTTCCTAAGGTATAACTTAGTTCAGATTTAGGAAAAAGAATTAGCAGTGTTGGGCTGAATTCTGATAACGATGTTCACTCTTCAGCTGATTGTCTCACATGATAGATTAGGTACATGCTGGTTAAATTAATATTCCACTGGGATGAAAAAATTCCTCCTCTGAAATCCGAACATACCATAAAAATTGAATCTATAATAATAAAAAGTTTGGGTTAAACATTAAAAAACTCAATTATTAATTGTCTGCTTTACCTCACTGGTGCTGATCTTAATGAAATAAATGGATGCAAGAGTGTGTCATATGTTCTTCAATAATTTGCCATAATTACTTAATTATAATTAATGCATCCTTTAAGATGTGACCAATATCAATTTAATATAAATTGTCAGATATTAATCTAGTACTCATTACACTTATATTAATCATGTTATTATAGATATGAAATATTGTTTTGGAGATATACATTAATAAATCTGAATTAATTGTAATACTTTAATAGGTACATTCTATAAAACTTTATAATCAATAATTTTTCTTCCTTTGGAATATATGTGCACAATGAATGAACATAAATTTATTACATTCGTGTCTTTTAAAGTAGTTTTAGAGTAGGACTAATGTCATTAGGATTCATTAACTTGCACTTGCTTCTTTATAATAGTCCTGCTGAGAATGAACTTCCTTTACACATGTAGGTGGAGTTTGCTCACCTTTTATTGGAAGGTTGTGATCGATCCCTTAACTTGCTTTAGGCATTTCATTATGATCACAAACACGCTTGAAGCCATGCTTGAATGTATCACATGTGTGTGGCTTAACTGTACTTTCTGTATTTATGTATCTTTGTTGGTCATTATTTGATTGACAATTGTAATTAAAAATTATTTTTTACGTGTCCATAATTTGGGGGCTATGCCACCAAACAATTTCAACTCCATATATTTGTGAATTTTTAATCTCAAATAGATTTACATCAAAAACTCAGCAACATCTTGCACTACATGTTTGAATACTATTAAACCAAACCATGTGAATATGTCTTTAAATGTAATATATATACTTACAGGGTGTATTGGTTTCCCAGGGCTGTTGTCATGAAGTGTCACAAACCGGGTGACTGGAAACAATTGGAAGTTATTGTCTCAGGTTTCTGGCGGCTAGAGATTTGGATCAAGGCGTTGGCGGGGCTAGTTCCTTCATGGGGCTCTGAGGTTCCGCATCATTTCCTTTTTTTTTTTTTGCACAATCCAGTGAGAAGCGTGTCGGTGTCATCTTCATGGTTAAGAGGAGGACATTGAAGCTGAGAGAAGTCAGTCGCCCAAATCCGGTCTCGCAGCAAATCGATGATAAAGTCAGGGTGTGAACCCGCAGTGTGGCTGCAGAAATCCGTGCTCTGAACCACGCTGCCCTGCGCCCTCTCGAGAACGGTCTGTGGAGAGACAGCGTACGTTTTATTGTTCGCTTAAAATATTGCAGACATTGGGATCACTCTTACGTTAAGTCCGCTGAGCAGCAACACAAAAGCATGTGACACTGGGCTCCTGCAGGATAAGGCGCTCCCTCCTCCACGTCCGCCGATGTCTGACGTGATGTAACTGAATGACGCAAAGGTTATGCCGCAGAAGAATCACCGTTTGCAAACAGGCGATTTCATAACCAGAAGTTGGCACTGTGAGGATTAAGGACAGGGGCTGGAGTAGTATTTCCAGTGTGATTACAAATGCTGGATGTTCTCGCAACAATGTGAAACAGATGGAGAAAGGGAGATGTCCCAGTCATCCGGGACTCTAGTGAGGGCACTAACGGGGACCCCGCCATCCAGTCCCGGAAACGACAGACGTCTGCGAGCTGGGGGGTCACGGCGGGGCTGGGGAATCTGCGTGGATAAGTCGTTATTATGACCGAGACAAAGACGGTCGTTCGCAGCAGAGGTTTCTGTTTCCGTCTGCAAACTGCATCTCAGACGCGCAGGAGCTCGTTCTATCTCATGTTGCCAGGTCTTTTCCCTTCCATTAATGCCAGCTTTGGGAACTATTGTTTGGTTGCTTGTATTTGATATCTAAAAAATAGGTACAGACCTTTTTCTACCTTCTCTTCCTTCCTTCTTCCGGTTCTCTTAGCGCCCTTCCCTCTATCTTAGCTCTGCTGTTGCTAGTGAGATGCCGATGAGAATTTTTGTGGCTAATTATTTACATGTTAACTTAAAATACCTGTTGGACGACATCGCTTGAAGCGTCATCATCTGGGGGAAATTGAGAGGATGCACTTGACTGCCCGTAGAGTACAGACCGGCATGCGCGACTGCGGTCCGGCCTTCGAGCGGCCCACTCGTGTCACCATCTCTACGCGCGCTCTCCTTGTCCCAGTAGCTGCCACTCCTCCCAAGGCCCTGAGACCTGGCGCAGCACCAGGCACGACAGAAAGCAAACGGCACTGTTGTTCACAGTTCTCCGTCTCCTCGCCCCGCAGCCTGGCACGGCGTTCCCTGGGCCCCCGATCCCACCCCGGCTGTCAGGCCTCCGCACCCCATCCCCCGGGGCTGTCCGCCTTGTGACATCACTTCCACTCACCCTTGCGGTTTCTCATCACAGCTGCGTCATCATTGCAGGCCGAGGAGGACAGGCCTCCCCTCGACCCTCAGGAGGAGCCCCGAAGAAAGTTGATGGACCATGTGGCCACGCGCCGCGCAAATTGCTTGGAGAGACGTCCTAACTCTCCTCCATCCGCACTTCTTTGACGTGGGGCCGTGCAGATTCTCCATAAAGAGCATAAAGCAGCGTCTGCTTCCCAACTCTCTCCAGCTGACTTTGGCAAACACGACACAGCCAGGCGACATCGTGCGGGTCCTGAGTCTAGGCTCCAAGAGGCCTCCTGAGCTGCGCCCCTCCCCGCCTCCCGTCCTTGCCCCCACCTGACACCCTGCCTTCCCTCCGTGCGAACCAGCCTCCCACTGCCCGGAGAGGCCGCATGTGCTGGAAGCAATGGATGCTAACTGAAACCAGCCTAGACCACCCACCCCCTGCTCAAGGCAGCCCGCGAGCAGACTGGCTGAGAACAGAAGAACCACAGAGCTCAGCGCAGGCCCAGTTGCTGATCTGCATAGCGCGAGCGAATGGCGGGATGTGGTCTTCAACGCCACGTTCTGGAATGCTTTGTTGCACAGCAAAGCCGGCTGATGCGCTGTGGGAAGAAACTTCCAGACAGCAGTTGTATCGAGGGCGATCAGATAGCCGGGAGGAAGGGCTGTGCTCAGACTTCGGGCCCTTTCTCCATTTGTGGAGGCTGACCTGACCACTCTCTCTCTCGAACGTGTTTTCACTTTGTGTGGCTTCCTTCTGCACTTCCACTCTTTCTTTTATGTGATAAACTGCTTGTATAAAATCACTCTGTGTCCCTACTCACTCCGCCGTCGGCTGGACTCGGTACCAGGGCTCATAACTGACTTCTGCGGTGCAGATCTAACAAGCCCAGTGCAATTTTCAGACTCATTTATGTTCTTTCTTTCAAGATTTTTATTCCTGTTCTGGCTTTTGTGCCAATGCCTGAAAACAGATGTTTCATAGATTTTATCCAATTTTTTGAGCAGAGAGCATGTTCTGTACCAGGAATATTCACGGACAGAAGCAAAACTTTAAGCGTAACATTTTAACTACAAATTTCATCTGGCCAATACTCTCACCTCACCCTCAAAATAGAAGAGGTTCTTTACATTTATTTCCTCTCCCCTTTCACGCTGGAGGTAATATTTTGACATAAACTGATAGCTGAGTCTAGCAACAGAAAGACACGTATAATTTCTCTGGTTTCCAAACTTCTTAATTACATTATTTAATATGTAAGAATCCAGAAAATTAATTTCATTACTTCAATCACATTCTTCCTGAATCAAACTTGACTGACAGTTAAAGTTCATTACTAAATCCACAAATCACGTAAACTTTGTTCCTAAGGTTTTTTTCTACTGAGCGTGACATTACTGATCTCATAGAATTATGAGAAAACTCTAAAATATGTCAATGTAAGCATTCTTTCTGGGTGCAATGTAAGGAATCATTAGGAACAAGGGTTGCAGTGAGAAAGACAGTGGTATGAGACCCTTAAACATTAGATAAATTTCTCTGGGAAATTTGTAAGTCGTAGGAATTAATAATTCCTCTATAATATAATATAATAAATCATTGAAGTCCTAGCTGTTGCCACAAAAGACCTTAATATCAAAGAGAAATAGCAAATTGTATGCCACAGAGATCACAAAAATGCATTTAAAACACTTCAATAATTAGTTTCATATTAATTAATGGGAGTAGCCAAAGGATGGTCAAATGTTCTTTATTAAAGAAAAATGGTAATTAATGGATACTGCTAGAAAAAGATCTTCATGTTGAGCATTCATTACACGAGTAGCATATAGTCATCACAATTCTAGTTCTGCTGCTAACAGCTTTTGTCTGTTTGGGGGGAAACTTTTGAGTATGAAGGTTTGAATGTGCTTAAGCAGGTTTTTTGGCAAACAGAAGGCTCACAGAGCACCTCAGTTGGAATGTTTTCCCCAATTTTGACAACATAGGACTGCGATTTCCATGCATAATAATTGGGGGAAAAAAGATTGTTGGAATATCAACACTACTGTGCTTTTCTTTAGCTGAATATGTATTTTAAGGAACGAGAGAAGGTTGAAACCACTCAAATTTTAAAGGATGTCTTCATTAGCAAACATTTGAGACAAATGTTGAAATATTTTGTCTTCCCTAGCATATCTCCATAAGGATTTACAATCTGGCAATAATTTGACTAAACATCTAAGATCACTTTGTTAATTTTGCATTGAGTTAAAAGAAAACTGATTTTAACAGCTACAATATGTGCTCAACACATAATGTGTGATAATGTCAAGAAAAGAAACTCGAATGTGAATGATAGCATTCAAAGTAGAGACGGAAAAAACTCAACACCCTAAGATGAAAATCTTTTCAGCACAAACACCTTTGAGTACATCTTATCTCCATGTTAGTCATATATTAGCACTTGCAGTAGGCAGGGCTGGGAACTGATTAGCTTTGAGTGTAGTAAGAAGTAAGAATCCTGAGTCATAGAAATGAGCTTTGTGAAATAAAAATAAAAAAAAAGAAAAGAAAAGAAAAAGAAACTGGGTGAACACAGCAAAAGCCACCTAAGAGCTGAGGTTAAATGAACTTTAGTCAATTTGCGAAATGAATGGCCAAATTTGATTCCAACAATTTAAGCTAGATATTGCTTAAATCGGTTAGTGGTGGGTTCTCAAGTAGCAAATGAGGAGCGATTGTGTTTCGTGCTTGCCCTTGAGCAGGGATCCAGAGACAGAGATGTGGCCCGAGCAAAGGCAGACGCAGGGGAAACTGACAGAGGAGGCAGGTGAACGTTACCACCGGTGAGTATTTCATTTTGCAGAGTCAGAGCAGAGAAGTAAAAAGAAGATAGGCTGCTTCCTAATTCTACTGGTAGCAGCGTTGGGAGGATAATTTTGCAAACTCAAGCAAGTCAGACAGTCCTAATTTTTTGACATCCAAAA
>VSMD01125554.1:42003-78979 GCA_008750895.1 Mirza zaza | reverse complement strand
AGGGGGACAGGGAGGGAGAGAGAGGGGGACAGGGAGGGAGAGAGAGGGGAACAGGGAGGGAGGGAGAGGGGGACAGGGAGGGACAGAGAGAGGGATATGGAGAGAGAGAGAGAAAGGGACAGGGAGAGAGACAAAGGGGGACAGGGAGGGAGGGAGAGGGGGACAGGGAGGGACAAAGAGAGGGATATGGAGAGAGAGAGAGAAAGGGACAGGGAGAGAGAGAAAGGGACAGGGAGAGAGAGAGGGGGACAGGGAGAGAGAGACACAGGGAGGCAGAGGGACAGGGAGGTGGAGGCAGAACAAGCCTCAGGACAGACCAAAGGCCCCAGAGACAGGCCAGGGCCGTGTCCACCGTACGGAAAGCTCCTCGTTAGCGGCGCAAACCCCGAAGTCAGACTGCACGGGATTAACAGCTCTGCGTGAGATGAACTGCTCCACTCGTCCCCTCTGGTTCTGCACGTCACGCTCTGAGTCACTCGGGTGGCTGATTGCCTCCCTCGGTGAGCAGAGGTGGTGTCCAGGTGGGAACGGTGGTTGTGGTGTGACAAGGTGACAGTTAAACACAGTGGCGTCTGATTAAACGAACACATCGGTTCATTCAACCCAGAAGGACAACAGGTTCTGGAGCAGGAGGTATAAATCTCACGTCGTCCTCCGGGCTCCACCAGTGGAAAGGTCATGGTAGAAACGGGACAGAGACGGACACGGATTCTCCCTGCCCCCGCCGTACTCACCCAGCCACTCATTGCTGACCTGTCATCGTCCTCGGCATCTCCTGAGGTCTCCAGGCACAGCCGGCGGGGGAGCTGGTGCTGCGGGTGGCAGGTGGATGGAGTGAGGGACTCACGAGAGGGCCGTTAGCGAGCAGGGGAACAAGTGGGCGCATAGCAGGATGATGGGTTACAATGGGGGTGGCTGTTACATGGATGAGTGGCTCACTGGAAGATAATCGGTATAATTGGTTAAGATGGGGATGGTTGGCTGCCATGGGGGATGGGTGCGAAAATGGATGGTGACGGGATGGGGGGACGGGTGGGTGAAAGGAAGAAGAGTGGAGGGAAGGCTGAGTATGTGTTCAGATGAATGGGTGAGACTGATGGACAGATGGACGGTGGGTGGATGGATTAGTGAGTAGGGGGGTGGGTGATGGCAGGAAGGATTGATGGGAGGGTGGTGATTGGACACATGAATGATGGGTAGACGGATGGATGGATGGATGGATGGATCAATGGATGGCCAGACAGATGGTTGGATATTCAGTGAATGGTGGATGAGTAGGTCTATGGGTGATGGATGGAGGAGTGGTCATGTTAAAGGAAGGACAGTGGAATGGATGAGTGAATGGGCCCTCCACCCAACCACCCACCCAACCACCCACTCACCATCCATCTATCTATTCATCCATTTACCCACCCTGTCACCCGTATACCCACCACCTTTGCACACATCCATCCACCCATATGTGCATACATATATTCATCTGCTCACCCATCTATACATCCATCCATGCACCTACCTACTGATGCACCCATCTACACATCCATCCACACATCCACCCATCTATCCATCCACCCATCCATCCATCCACACATCCATCCACACATCCACCCATCTATCCATCCACACCATCCACACATCCATCCACACATCCACCCATCTATCCATCCACACATCCATCCATCCATCCACCCATCCACCATCCATCCATCCACACATCCATCCACACATCCACCCATCTATCCATCCACACATCAACCCATCCACACATCCATCCACACATCCACCCATCTATCCATCCACCCATCCACACATCCATCCATCCACACATCCATCCACACATCCACCCATCTATCCATCCACACATCCACCCATCCATCCATCCACACATCCACCCATCTATCCATCCACACATCCACACATCCATCCACACATCCACACATCCATCCATCCACACATCCACCCATCCATCCATCCACACATCCACACATCCATCCACACATCCACCTATCTATCCATCCACCCATCCACACATCCACTCACCCATCCACCCATCTATCCAGCCAGCCAGCCATTCAAATTCAATTGTCCCTCCTTCTACTTACCCTATAACGAAGAGACCAATCACCAAATGTTCAATAACCCCTCACAGAGGCATTTGCTTCCTATGTTTTCAGTATTTGTTGAAATACGGGTCAAACTAGGAGCTCAAAATTTCTGATTTTACGTCAGCTTCCAGCAAATCGATTGTGCAAGTCCTTTCACTTTTCTTCATCTTTAAAACTCTTTACTGCACAAATCCACTTCTAGCAACTTATCCTACAGGCAGACACCCAAATGTACTCAAAGAATTAACGCAAAGGGTTGTTTGTGCTTGGCTGGTTCCTTTTCAAAAGCGCAATTGCTGCTGAGGATGTGCGGCCACGGGAAGGCTCGCGGGCAGCGGGGCGCGCCCGCCGTGGACGCGGACCGGGCAGCCCCACGCCCAGGCAGGCTCCAGTGCGGTGAAAACCCTTCACACTAAACACTGTGCGTAAACGTTCACGGCAGCTTCGTCTGTCATTGCCGACGCTGGAAACGATGCCAGCGTCCCTCAACCGGGGACGGGACGGCGAACCGCGGTGGAGGAGCGGGCGTGGGCGCGCGCGGCGCGTGGGAGGAGTCGCAGAGGAACCCCGCCAGGCGCGGGGAGCTCCGCGCCGCACCAGCACTGTGTTCGCACATCCCCTGGACCGGCAGAGAAGGCAGCAGCGGTTTCCAGGGTCGACGGCGCACACCCGACAGGTGCGCACTGAGGCCCCTCCCACCCCGGTCCCGGCCCCCCTCCTCCCCACCCTGCTGCTCCTCCCTCACCCAGAGAACGTCCCCCCCCAGCCCCCCGCAGGTTTCCAGCCAGTGGCTTCAATTGTCCCCACTTCCGAGATGTCAGTCTGTCCCACACGGCCAGTTAACCAGGAAACCCGGGGACACGCTCAGCGATCCTCCAAATCCGACGCCACAAACCTGAACACAGAGGCCCTCGTGGGGCCAGGCGGGGTAGCTTGTGAGCACCTCTCAGGACGCCGGGCCCGGGCCCCCTCACTGCCCCCTCCCGCTGAGTGTGTTGTGGGAGAAACGGTTCTGCCCGGACCCTCTCCACAGGGACCCTGGGACTGTAACCTGGGCTGGGTGAAGCCGCTGAGTGTGGGGAACCTGCCCTGCAGGGACAGAACTGGCCCCTGGGAGGGAGGACGGGGAGCCCTGGCCCTCTCTGTCCCCGCAGCTCACAGCCCACGGCCGGCACTGGCCACATGGGATAAACCCCTGCGGGGACCAGGAGCCCACGGGCCTGGTGAGGACCGAGGCCCTGCCCCGGTGGATGGGGCAGCAGGGTCTGAGCAGTAGGTGGGCACCCCCGCAGGGCTGGAGCTAAGGGGACCCCGGACTGCCATGGGGGTAGCTGCTTGCAGGGCCTGGTGCAGCAGCAGCCAGGGGGACACCCTGCAGGACGACCCAGATGAGAGGTGACGGGTCCCCAGGACAGTCCAGGCACAAACCCCAGGAGTGCAGGGCAGGGGAAGCCGACGCCACATGCAGCTGCAGGCAAGGCCTGGAGGACTCCCTGAGAGGCCACAGGGAGCTCAGTGCGGGAACGAGGGAGCTGCCCGTTCCTGACGGTGGAGCGCGTGGGCGAGGCGAGTTCTAGATGGAATCACCTGCAGCTCCCGGCCCCGGGTGGTACGGCTGGGGCAGCTCAGGGCCAGGTGGGAGCCGAGCCTCCCGGGAGGAGCTCAGGGGGTCTCGGGGTGGCCTCAGCTCCCGCAGCTTCAGGGGGACTCCGGGAAGGACACGAACACAGCTCTGAGCCTCGGGGTGCCCGTCCTCAAAACGGATCGAGGAAAGGTCCTGATCCTTCTTTCCAGAAGGAATTTGTTGGGGGTAAAGAGGAAAGACTTGGAGGCTTAGCCAAGCTGTGGCCTGAGCCAACTGCAAGGCAAGGTCGCTGCCCTTGTCACTGGCGCTGCACTCAGATGCGTGTTTCATTGTGATGACTTGAATCTGGGGATGGAGACATCGTGTGAATCTACGAGCCATCGATCCCACACAGACAGACCTCCCTGTGGCCACAGCTGGGGAGGGCAGCCTTGCGCCCACCCATCCACCTCCGAGGTCGGTGTTTCGGGGACTGGGACCTCCCCTGGGGCTGGCAGAGCCGCCTCAGCCCGCCTGGTGCCCAGCGGATCTGCTGGCTCTGGGGAGATGGGAGACAGGGACGAGGACAGGCAGAGTCCGCGCCAGGAGCTCCCGCGGCCGTGCGGCGCCCTCCGCCCACCCCAGGAGGACGTGTCTCTTCGGGTAGTCAAACCCGGGAGAGCCGGCGAATCGCCTGCCTGCTCCCCATCTCTGCCATCATCACGCACATCCTGGCAGGTTGATCAGCGACGGGGGATCTTCGGTGCTTTGTTTTGTGCAAACAAAAGAAGCGTGTGCTGTGCCTGGACCCAGCCTGGCGACTAATTAAGGAGACTGCAGCGGGATTGTCACAGAAATGTGAGCGCAGATCTGCGAGGGTGCAGGAGCGCAGGGGAAAGACGCAGCCCAGCCTGGCTGCGGACACGTGCGCAGGCGGTGAGGGTGCAGGACCGTAGGAGAAAGACGCGCAGCCCAGCTGTGCCGCAGACACGTGCGCAGGCAGTGAAGGTGGGGAGGGCAGGGCTGTTGTCACCAGGACGAAGGGGGACTGAGGGACGCTGGTCTGGAGCACCGGGGAGGCAGGTTTTCGTTTGTGTCTTCGGGATCCTTCTCTGCCCTGTGACTTGGGAGCTGCCGTCGTCTCCTCCTCCTTCTCTTTCTCCAAGACAGCGTCTGAGCGTTGTCAGAGCAGACGGGCCACGATGAGCTCCAGCGTCCTGGGCGCTGTAGGGCGCGTCTGCCAGGCGGACACCGGAGTGAGGGGATGGAGCCATGGAGAAAATGTGCCCAGGTGGGTGGACCCATGGCCTCAGCGGGGGACCAGGAGAAGCCAGCCCATGTCCTGTGACAGCAGGGGCTTCCCCAGGTGGGGGCCTCTCAGCCTCTCCCCCGGCACCTCCCTGCCTCCCCCCACCCTGCCACCCCCCCTCCGCCACTCCCCCCCCACACACACCCCTCTCCAGAAGGTTCCTCCCACCCCCTGCTGACCCCTCTCCTGCCCCAGCTCCGGCAGACCCTTCCCCAGCAGCCTGACCCATGGGCGCTGGCCCTGTCCAGGGTGCTGAAGCCTGCCACCCCACCCCACCCCACCCCCGGAGGGAACCATGTCCCTGCCCCAGCAGGGACAGTCGCTTTGGCGTTTGCACCGGCCTCGAGTCCACCGAGGAGCGGCCTGGACACGCCTGGTGCAGGAGGTCCTGCCGTGACTTGCTTCTCAGCTCACGCTGGGGAGTCGCGTCTTTGTCCCGAGTGTGCTCAGGGGATCTGCAGAGCCCACCCAGGAATCTGCAGGCTGCAGGGTTTGTGGCCATGGAAACAACGCTACTGTGGTCACCAATCCGCTCGGCATGTTCTTCTCAAGCCGTCTCAGAACATGGCACGGCGCTGGGCATCCGGGGGCCTGAAGGAGGGTGGCAGTGTGGCCAGGGTGTCAGCGTCACCGTGCAGTCACCGCAGCCCTCGAGGAGAAAGAGCGAGTCAGTGTGCACAGAAGGACCCAGAAGATGAGCTGAAGCGTGTTAGCACCTTGCTGCCCCAGTGCCATCTCCTGAAGTAGCCAACGCCCGTGGATGGCAGGGAACCCCCTCCCCAGCTCTGTCCCCCGTCTGAGCAGAGCCGGAAGCTGAGACGTGTCAGGAGACCTTCCCACTGGGCACTGTTTCCTACAATGACCACAAACTTGGTGGTTCTAGTCTAAGGTTCGCTTTTGCCAAGAGCTTCCTGGGTTGGCCGGGCGCCGTGGCTCACACCTGTAATCCTAGCACTCTGGGAGGCCAAGGCAGGAGGATCACTCAAGGTCAGGAGTTTGAAACCAGCCTGAGCAAGAGCGAGACCCTGTCTCTACTAAAAATAGAAAGGAATTAATTGGCCAACTAAAATATATAGAAAAAATGAGCCGGGCATGGTGGCATGTGCCTGTAGTCCCAGCTACTCGGGAGGCTGAGGCAGGAGGATTGCTTGAGCTCAGGAGTTTGAAGTTGCTGTGAGCGAGGCTGACGCCACGGCACTCACTCTAGCCTGGGCAACAGAGCGAGACTCTATCTCAAAAAAAAAAAAAAAAAGAACTCGTGTCCCTGGGGATCTCTCTTCTGTCGGTTTAGCCCAGTCACCGAGGATAAGAAGGCGAGGAAAAGGTCTCCTTCTTACAGTTCCGTGAAATTGGTTTTCTCACCTAAATCTCCTCTCTGCTCTCCCCAAACCAGGGAAGGTTTCTTGATTAAGTGTAGTTCGGGTCAAGGTCTCGGAAAAGCAGAAACCCAGATGGAGAAAGAGTCTGAACAAAACAACCTTCCTAGGAGAGCTTCTGCTGTAAACCTCCCCCAGGAGCCGGGTCTAGGCTGGAGGGTTTGCAACCGAGTCCCCTCTGCCCGCAGGTGGAGGGTCCGCCCTGCCGGGGCCTGGAAGCTCTTCCCAGGGTGACGCGGGGGAGGGGGCTCCCAGAATCCTCTGCGGGACCCGCAGGGCACGTGGGAGGGCAGACGGGGGGGCCTCGGCCGCACCCCACAGGGGAGCGGGGAAGGTGCCGGGCAGCGACCGACCTGCTCAGGGCCTTGCGGCTGGTGGGAAGCGGAGCCGGTATCTGTCCTTCTGTCTGTCTGTCTGTCTGCCTGCCTGCCTGCCTGTTCATCTACCTGTCTGTCCATGTGCCTGTCTGTCTGTCTGTGTGTCTGTCTGTATATGTCTGTCTGTCTGTCTGTTCATCCACCTGTTTGTCCATGTGTCTATCTGTCTGTGTGTCTGTCTGTCTTTGTGTCTGTTCATCTACCTGTCTGTCCTTCTGTCTGTCTGTCCATGTGTCTGTCTGTGTGTCTGCCCTTCTGTCTGTCTGTCTGTGTGTCTATCTGTGTGTCTGTCTGTCCGTGAGTCTGTCTGTCCGTGTGTCTGTCTGTCCGTGAGTCTGTCTGTGTGTCTGTCTGTTCGTGAGTCTGTCTGTGTGTCTGTGTGTCTGTTTGTCTATGTGTCTGTGTGTGTGTCTGTCCGTGAGTCTGTCTGTCCGTGTGTCTATGTGTCTCTGTGTCTGTTCATCCACCTGTCTGTCCGTGAGTCTGTCCGTGTGTCTGTCTGTCCGTGTGTCTGTCCGAGGCCCGAAGAGCCCTGTCCTCACTCCCAGGCTGCCTGTGCGGCAGCCGCTTCCATCAGAGCGTCTGTGTCCCGCTTGCGGAGCTGGAGGTCAGAGGTCGCGCTGATATCCGTCCTGTGAGTGAAGGTGAATGAAATCACAGGGACAGAGCAGGAGCCGCCAGTCTGCCTCCCAGAGACAGCGAAGCCACCTCTGGCCACGAGCGGCCGGGACACGCGGGCGCCTGGGTCAGCTCGCGGACCTGCGGGGCCAGGTCCCTGTCCCTGCGGGGCCCCGCCCCTCTCTCCCCCGGGGTGCAGGGCTCGAGGAGGACTTAGGGGGCAGGAAGGGGCCGGGCAGACAGGAAGCCAGAGCCACCCCCGGCGTCCCAGGGGACTTACAGGGGCTCGTTACACAGGGGCCGGGTGACATCGATGACGGAGAACCTGGACCCGGCTGCTGGGGTGCGTGAGAGCTCAAACGACCGTGGCGACTTCCCGGGGAGGCTGAAACTCTTCCAAACTATGAAGAGTTCCTTTCAAAACACAGAGCCTGCTGCGTGCGGAGGCTGCGGCGTGGAGGTGGAGCGCGGCAGCCCCAAGCCTGCGTCCCCGGCGAGGCCGGGCGGGCGGACCTGGGCGCCTTCCCGCCTGTGTGCGCCGCCCTCCGACCTTTCTCCTTTCTTGCTGTCCTGCCCCCGAATAAGACACACCCACGGTGTGAGAGTGTAAAATAGGGTCCAGTGGGGAGGGACAGGTTTCTTCCGTGTTGCTTTGACCACGGAATCTCCCTCAGCCTCTCTCAACGCAGCCGCGGCCGCTTTTAAGTCTTTCCAGAGATGATCTGCATGTGAACAAGTACACACACATGTGAAAACACACAAACATAGATGCACACATACATAAATACAAGCACACACGTGCGAAAACACGTGCACATAAACACACAAACGTGTGTGCATACACAAATACATGCATACAAGCACATAGACACATACATGCGTGAACATGTGCAAACAAACACAAATACACACCTGCATACAAACAAACATGCACGCACACAAATACATGCATACAAGCACACATACGCAGATACGCTCACACAAAAATGGTAGCGTGCTGGTATGCATTTTTCATATCACACATTTCTTCCAGCATGGTACCTTTATGGCTTCCCCGTTATTTTTAACGGCCTCAGAGCGAGCTGCTGTACAGATGCCCCATCGTCTGTTTAAGTGATTCCCCATCAGCAGGCATTTATCTTCGGCTTTCGTTACAGACAGCGCCGTAATGAATATCTCTGTTCAGACGTCCTTGCGCACATTACAGCGTCGTTTTCAATGCCGGCCGGGCCTGCGGTGAGAGTGTCGTGCAATGATTCATGTCACGCATCCCCCGTTTCAAACATTTAGATTGTCTCCAGTGTTTCCCGCCACTATAAACTATGCCGGCACGATATAAATCTTCGTGCACACCTCTGATTACTTTTCTAGGACGAGTTACGAGAGGGGAAGTGCCGGGGGGAGGCCCTTTAAAGGTGCTTCGAGCCCATTTCAGGAGGGTTGGGCCTGGGCTGCCCCGCGCGGGAGTGCAGGTTTCACCCTGCTCAGGGTGCCGGGAGGGGCAGGAGAGGGGCAGGGAGGAGTTGCGGCTCCTTCGTGGGTGCCGGGTGTCAGGCCGGTTTCAGTGCCTTTTTCCAGCTTGCACGCGGCTGTGACCAGGCATTGCAGCCCGGACCTCAGGGGCGAGAGGAACAGCGCCGCCTTCGTGTGTGACCCACGGATTCGATCTCTGTCTGCACCCCTCTGCCCCACCGCACACACGGACCCACAGTTCCTTGGGGCGCTGCACTTCCCCGTGCCACAGCGGAGCTCCGGCCTGCGTGAGGTGCAGGGAGCTGGGAAGGGGACGAGGAGGCCACCCGATCCCGGACGTCACCTGCCTGCGCAGGACAGGGAAGGGACGCCCACCGCCCACGGGGCCTCGCACCAGAGTCAGCTTGTACAGGCTCACGGAGCCAGCCGTTAGATTCTCAGGAAATTCCTGAGTCAGTGTTACTAAAGTTACATCATATAAACTTACAATGAAGTAAATTGCATTAACGCAAGGGGAACAGTTATAAGTCGTCACGTCCCAGTTGTTGTACTGGGTGCTGCAGGTGCCCACGCTCCCTCCTGTCGAGTCCGTGTGGCTGCAGGACGACACGGCGGCCCACGGTGGCCCCGCACGGCGGCGCTGCCCAGCCCATGCTCCGTGACATCAGGGTGCAGTTCAAAGTCAGCTGCCCATACAGACTGCCCACGGAGATTACACATAGAGACTGCACACGGAGACTGCACATGGAGGCTGCACAGGGAGGCTGCACATACAGACTGCCCACGGAGACTACACACAGAGACCACACACGGAGGCTGCACACAGAGGCTACACATACAGACTGCAAATGGAGACTGCACACGGAGGCTGCACATACAGACTGCACACGGAGGATGCACACAGAGGAGACTGCAGGTGGAGGCTGCACACGGAGACTGCAGGTGGAGGATGCACATGGAGGCTCACGAATCGAGGAAGAGCAGGACAGGCGCGCAGAGCAAGAGCAAGGCACGCCCGCCACGGACGACAAACAGGCCCCCGTGGGGACAAGGGGCCCTGGTTAGGTCTGGGGTCCGGTTTTACGCTGTCTTGGCCAGGCCCTCCTCGGGGTTCAGACGTCACCGTGGAACTGCTTTCGTGGACAGTGGATGACATGATAGAGCCGTCGGCCCCAGGTTGCTCCAGGTCCCTTTCCAGACCCTACTCAGCGCCGGGGCTGTCTGGCGCTCAGGTGGGGGACTCCCTGCGTCCTGTGCGGGCAGGCAGGGCGGGTCCTCCCTCCCCAGGTGTGGCCGTAGCTGGGGCGGCACCAACGTGGGCAACCCCCCCCCCCCCCCCCCCCTCCCCNCGGGGGCCCCCCCCCCCCCCCCCCCGTCCCTCTTCCCCAGGTGTGGCCGTTGCCCGAGGCGGGACGCCAGCTTTTGTCCCTCGGAGAGCCGAGGTCCCTCACCCGTCTACCTGACAGGTAAGGTTTCTAATGATAGCTACTATTCCTCCTACAGACATGATGAGAGTCATGTTTCTTATTTCTTCGTGTGCCAGTGTTAGTGAGTTTTGCTTTTCCCAGGCTCACAGCGCGCAGTTTCCCTCTCGCAGCTCCTGGGCCCTCAAGTCTTTGCGGCCTGGGCGGTGACGTCGGCAGTTTTTTTTTTTTTCTGGTTTTCGTTTGTTTGCTTGTAGTTCAAGTAGCTTTTCTGATTGTGTTTTGGCTGCGTCGGTTGAGATTAAAGCCGTTGAGATAGAAATAATTTGATAGAGGCTTTATTGAAAACCAAACGTGGGGACGGACCTGGGAAATCACAGCGCAGAGGGGGAGTGTTCCGGAGGGGGCTCTCAGAGGTAAGGGTGGCAGGGGGAGGGCGGCTCTGCGCGCACAGAGCTGTCCTTGGTCACTGGAGGACGCGGAGGTCACGGTCGTCGCATACAGCCCGCAGCACGCAGGCTAACGCGTCCCACCTGCACGGCCGGCAGTGAAACTCCAGGATTCTGCACCGGAGCAGGGTCCTTTTGCTGCCCGCAGGTTATGCGTTGATGAGCAGGTCAACAGCTTGAGGAAGTCGCCGCAAGGCTCTTTACTCAGGGACGGGGTGTCACCACCAATCTCGAATCCCGAGATCTTCTCCAGGGTGGGGGTGGGGGGGTTCCTTTGGAAGCCCATCTACTTTCAAAGTAAACTGTCAAATGTGACCTGCAGGTTATCAGGGGGGAGTTTTGCATTCTGCCCCCAAGCTGGACTTCTTTAAATTGGCTTTGGGTTACACAAGCGACACTTGAATACACTTTCCTCATTTTTTTTTTTTTTTGAGTCAGAGTCTCACTCTGTTGCCCAGGCTAGAGTGCTGTGGCGTCAGCCTCGCTCACAGCAACCTCCAACTCCTGGGCTCAAGCCATCCTCCTGCCTCAGCCTCCTGAGTAGCTGGGACTACAGGCATGTGCCACCCTACCCAGCTGATTTTTTCTATATATTTTTAGTTGTGCAGCTAATTTCCTTCTGTTTTTAGTAGAGACGGGGTCTTGTTCTTGCTCAGGCTGGTCTTAAACTCCTGGCCTCAAGCAATCCTCCTGCCTCAGCCTCTTAAAGTGCTGGAACTACAGGCATAAGCTGTAAAGTTTTCTGGCGGTGAAAGAAGCAGAGAGAGAGAGAGAGAGAGAGAGAGTGGGGGCCAAACAACGTGGCTTTATTGAGCGCTCCCGGTCAACGTTCATGGGTCCCAAGGGGTGGGGGCGGACAAGTTGTGTCCATTTGGAGAGGGTGTGGGCCTTTATACTGTTTGGGGCGGGCTAGGGACTTTTGGTGGGAAGAACTGGGGATTTTCCACTGTAACCTTCAACGGTTATTGAAAAATACAAGGGGCTGGTGGTATTTGCAAAATCCAGGAACCAAAAACTTTCTTATCTGGGTGGACATCCAGGTGGTGTTGTTTTTAACGGGGCCTGGCAGTTGTCCTTGGCTGGTCTGGTCTCGTGAGCCCTTTCTTTTTGATCTAGGGAGGGGAGGCCCCCCCCCACCAGCCTTACATAAGCCACCATGCCTAGCCTCGTGCTGTTTTTGTTGCTATAGCTTTGTAGTATATTTTGAAGTCCAGTAGTGTGATACCTTTGTTTCATTCTAACATTTCAGCAAAGTGCCACGTACAGTAACACAAACCTCGCTATTTTATAAAGATATGCAGAATATCCAGGTGGCAAAAAGGCATTAAAGACTTCATTTGCCAGTTTCCAAATAGTTCCTTTTCCTTTTTCAGAGTAGGCCCCCTAAATTGCATTTCCAAAAGGTTGGCTGTTCAGCAAGGCAAGGTAGAAAATTTACATCTCAAAAGGCAGGGAGCTTAGACCGAAGGCCTAAATATCATCGTTGGCAAAGAAAGAAAGGTGTATAAAGGCCCAGTTGAAACAAGACAGCAGGAAATGGACCTCACACAAAGGCAATGTAAATTCAGGCCACTGCATCTCCTTTGTAAGAGTTTCTAGTGATTGTCCTTCCTCTGAGGTTCCAAGAGGTAGTGAAAGAAGCAGAAAGAGAGAGAGTGGGGCCAAACAACGTGGCTTTATTGAGCGCTCCTGGGCGATGTTCATGGGTCCCAAGGGGTGGGAATACACATTTACAAATACACATTTTCTTTACAAATGTAAATTTCTCTTACAAAAGGGTTTCAAAGTAAGTGGCTGAAAATTGTCCTTGTGCTAGAAAGGCACATTTTGGAGACTAATTCAGCTAGCTAGGTGGTTTCCTAACCCAGCTTGTATTTTTTAACTAGGTTACTGAGTGCAGGGAAGCATTTTCTATGTCCGGACTCAGCATGGGTAGACCAGAATGCTTGACAAGTGTCAACAGTATTCCTAATCTTGCTTTACGGTCAGAGACTGGTTCTTCTTTCCTCTGTTTACAAGATTGAGTGACAGGCCAGTTAGGGCTTTGTGACTTTCTTTTCCTGGAGAGCGTGTCTCAAGCAGCTTGCCATAACCTGGTGGGTACCTACACCCTTCTTTCTTCCTTTGCAAATGATGGCATTTAGGCATGATGTCTAAACTCTGTGCCTTTGGATGTAAAGATTTGGTTTTATGGAGTTTCTTTAGGAAATGTTTTGGGGATGGATTCTAACACATCCTGTGTTCCTTTCCCAACTTTGGTCCACCCCTGAAAGACTGGGTGGTTGGGTCTTTGGTCTCTTTCTCAGGCACCTCCCATTTGGCTCCAGCCATCCAATTATGGGTTACCCAGCACCCCATTATCATGGGAACAAACTGGTAAAGATCCAGAGTCCTGGATTGCATGGACAATGAGAATTTTTTTATGTCTTTGCAAATTTCTGGTGGTTTTCACTGTTGCTCTGAACTCAAGATTTTGAATGAGGCATCAAGGTGGTTAAAGAAGCAGACCCAGTTGCCCGAGGGCCTAGGTCCAGAGTCGGCAGAGGATGGAGAGAAAGGGAGAGGAAGGGGGCAGAGTTAACTCAGTCAACCTACAATTTGTTCTCATTAATTAGCGGCTTAAGTTTTTCATTTGCCTTTTGTAAAGAGTCTTTTAGACAGGCAATCTTTTGTTCATGTAACCTTTTAGAAGCCTCTGCATACCAGTCAAAACTACACCCCACTGTGAGGTGTTTGGGATCCTTTCTTTCCTAATGCGCCTTACCAGTGAGTAATTTTATCTAGGTTACAACTTCCTCACTTTGACCATTGTAACTCCAAGTTACCTTTGGTAGGTTTACCGGTTTTTCTAGAAAAGCACAGATCCTGGGTCCCTCGTTCTTATATATGAAATCAGGTAGAGTTCCAGATGGAGGACCAGACTCCCTGGATCCAGAAGAACCCATGATTCCCTGTCTTCCTGTCATCTCACCTATCAGAGGCCTCAGACTGGACCCAGTTCAGTTTCCACTGTGACTTCTGGACCCAGTTCAGACCAAAAATGCTCATATAAACTTGGAGAACTTGACACATGCTGTGGAGCTTGTACCTAAGCAGGACCTACCAGTGGTGACCCTCCAAATACACAGCAAGGGGCACAACGGGCTCAGTGAGGCAGACTCACCGTGCACTGGTTACCACTTACTCTGAATCCGTGAGACAGAACACCCTCATAAGCAACAAGTGACATGCAGTGGACCTACTACTTACACACAGGTGGCCAGGGACAGTAGAAGTCCAGGGCTCACGGTAAGCCAATCTCCCAAGGCTCAGAAAGCTGCCCAGGGAAGATGGAGTCCTAACTGTGTGTCCCCCACTCATGACACAGATGAGAGACCCCAGAAGGCAGCCCACCCGGGTTATACATCTCAGGGTTACATGAATCACCAGGCTAACGCGTTGAAAAACATCCTGTTTCTAGGGGAGGGCCGGAACATAGTCTGGGCTGTTTCGGCCGGTCCCTCCCTACCTCAGAATGCTGCACTGCCAAGATATTCTACAGTTACTCTTGAGAACCACAAGTGAGAAGTGGCGAGAACTGAGTCAGTCCAAGGCCACCCAGAAAGCTGTCCCGCACAGCGGGGGCACCTGTACCTGTTTACTTGTTGCTCCAGGGTCATCACTGGGGGGGACCAGGGGGAGGTTTCCTCCAGGTCCCATTCCTGAGACCAGAACTGCTAAAAGAAAAACCTTAGACAAAAATAAATTCAACAGTTTATTTGAGCAAAAAAGCAATTCATGAATCAGGCAGCACTCAGAACTGGAAGGGGTTCAGAGAGCTCTACTCCGCAACATGAGCAGCGAGCTTTCATACCGAACCCAGAAGCAAAGCAGAGAAATCTCTTGATCAGCTGCAGCTAGGCGTTTGCCTTATTCGAGTAGGAGCCGGTGGAAAAGCCCCCCGTTAGAGGTTAGCTAGCTGGTGGTTCCTGATTGGTTAAGCTGAGTTTCATGTCACTTTTTAAATTGAAAAGAGTTGGCTTGCTTGCCTAGGAGCTGTAGTTACAGACACAACCTGAGGCTAATGGCCTTCTTATTTAACACCCTGCTCCCTGAACCCGAGGGAAAGCCTGAAGGGAGCCCAACACCCCAGGAGACCAGCACACACCTGGGGGCAACCGATGTGGGATCCCTCACGCAACCATGACACAGAACATCCTCTTCAGCATCAGCAGGGAAGGGAGAGGCAGACAGGAAGACGCCGGCCTGGTCATGCCCAGCCGCCGTGCAGGTATTCATCAGCCTGTGCCCCTGCCACATGCTGGGCGTTCTTCCAGGCTCTGAGGATGCTCAGGGGAACAGAACACAGCCCCCCAGCTCTCCTAAAGGTAATTCCGGGGAGACACTGAACATCTGACGCGAGGGCGAAGTGGTGGTGGATGCTAAAAGACAAACCCGGCAGGGCCAGGGGGGGCCGACAAGTGAGGGGAGACTCCGGACAAGGGACGAATGAGAAAGGGATGGCCCTGGTCTGAACGCTGGCGCTCCGGCCCCTCCGGCCTGAAAGGCTGAGCTGAGAGGACCCCAAGGCCCCAGCGGAACCAGACGGGCAAGCCGCGCCCGGGCCACCCGCCTCCCAGCCTGGGGCCTCCCTGCGCCACCCGACCGCCTCCCCCGGACCGGCGGGGCTCCCCGGGCTCCAAGATCCCGTCACCCGCGAGGGCTTTCGGGCTCCCGAGCCCCTGGCAGCCGCCCGGGGAACCTTCCGCGGTGGGCGGGCCCAGGGCCGCGTCCCCGGCACGGCGGGAGGAAAGCACAGCACCGCCCCGAGCAGAGCACGACCGGCGGCGCGGCCACGGCCACGGCCACGGCAACGCGGCGCCCGCGGCGGCCCGCGACCGCGGAGACGAGCCGGGCCTCCTCCCTGCGCCTGCGTCTCCTCGCGACCGGCCGCGGCGAGGCCGGCGCCGCGCGATCCCACGCCGCGCTTTCGTCACGTTCTTGACGGCCGCCCCGGAAAATAAAAGTTAAAAAAATGCGCTCTTCCCTTCCCGAAGCAGCGCCGACCGTGGAGACGCGTCTGGGGGCGAGAACTAAAGTCAGCATATTTTCCAGAGGCCCAGACGGCTCCGAGCTGTGGCGAATCTGCCGGCACCGGGAGCCGGAAGTGCGGGCCCTCCCGCCGGAAGTTGCGCTTCCTCCATTTTGTGGCCCGCGATGGCGGCGGTGTTGAGGTTGGGGCCGGGAAGCGACGCCTTTGACTGAGGGGGTAGGCCAGGCGGAGGCATCGGGGACGTCGCGCGGCGCGGAAGAGGACCGGCCTGGACACCGGGGACGCTGTCATGTACGGCGCGGGCGGAGGCCGCGCCAAACCCGAGAGGAAAAGCGGCGCGAAGGAGGAGGCCGCGCCCGGCGGCGCCGGCGGTGGGGGGAGCCGAGTGGAGCTGTTGGTTTTTGGCTATGCCTGCAAACTGTTCCGGGACGACGAGCGGGCCCTGGCCCAGGAACAGGGACAGCACCTCATCCCCTGGATGGGGGACCACAAGATCCTCATCGACAGGTCGGTTCCTCCCCCCACCCGTCGATCCTCCCCTTCCCTCACCCGCTCGATTTCGTCTGATGTTGACTTGATGGCCAGGACTTAAAAAGGGTTTTCTGGAGCCAGCGGGGATCTGGGGGACGCCCCCTGCCCGGTCCCCACCTCCTCCTGGTGTTCTCGGGGTTGGGGGGACGGTGAAACCTGCCCTAAGGCACTGGCTGGAATTGCGTGCCGCGTCTGCCGCCGGAGGGATCGTCTCTGCTCCCGCAGCCCCCCTCGACCCCTCGCCCCTGTCGCCGGGCTGCAGTTGGCGATTCCGCGCGGTGGAAGCTGCCGGTGCCTGGGGCCTCTCCTGACCGGCGCCTCGGGCCTGCCGCCCGGCGCCGCCGTGGGGTCGTGCACTCCCACTGCCCCGTGTGCTGCTGGGAGGGCGGCCCGGGAAGCGCGCTTTTATTCTTCCGAAACGCCGCACACTGAGGCCGTGGGTAGAGGCCTCTTTGGGACCCTGTGAGTTAGCCTGAACCGTTTATGCCCCAGCGCCCTCAGTGGAGCGCCTGTACTTGTCCGGTGACATTTGACTCCCCCCAGCGCCCCTCTCCCCGGTGATAATCCGACGAGCTTGACAGATTGAGGTAGTGGGTTAAGTTGCCCATCGGTTGGGGGTCAGTGGTCAGTTGACTTCGTGCGGGCCCTGGCCCTGCTCTTAGAGGTAGTGTTCTTAGGGCAGATTTCACTGTCTCTTAAAACTGCAGGGTGGAGCTGGGACGCAGATGTGTTGTTTCTTTTCAAATCATACCTGCTTTAGGTGATCACCCTGGAAGATGTTTAGCCGTCTACGGGCAGAGGGGGCCTGGGATGAGGGATTTCTAAAGGTGTTTGATTTGAAAAAGGATGACATTACATGATGTAGGTTGTTTGCTCCCCCCTCTCGTCCCATGTTTTCATTCCCCCTTTCCTTCCCCTCCTACCTGCATTTTGGGGGTGGGGGTGGGTTTTTTAGTTTTGGTTTTTGCCAGTTTGGCAACACTGCTTCTGGGGCCCGGACTGAAAAGCTAACCATGACCAACCATTAAACTGTGGAATAGTCTCTCCAAGTGAATGAAGCCCATCGACTGAGAGACCATTAAAACTGGATTCTGCAAAGCCCTGGAACGTGACTGTAGGGATGACCTCTGAGCTGGCGAGAATGGACACATTAATGACCAGATAGGCCTTTTTCCTTCCCTGACGTTTCCGTTTGGCATTAGATCTAGAAAACAAGGAGTCTTGCAGGGAGGGTTGCCAGGTCAGATCAGGTCTGGATCTGATGGCTCCGTGCTTTGTTCAAACGTACTGTGACTTTAAACCGTGGTTTATACCGAATGTCACCTGAGTTATCAGGCTTGCCTTTCCAAAGTGTTACTTGTGATATTTATTATTAAAGTTTGGTAAGCAATGAAGTCTGAGCTCTTTATGCAGCTTTCCATATCATTCTGTACATGATTTGAGTTAGGTCTTCCAAAACTGGTGGGGAGCAAACGCTACACATGTATATGTGTAATATTTTAAAATAGTCTATATTTGTAAGTTAAGGAGGTTTACATCGAAGAAAATTAATTTTGAAATTCCATAAAAAGCAATAATATGGCTACTCTGGAATTTTTGGCCTTTTCCTCGTAAATTTGTTTTTTGGTTTTTTTTTTTAACATTGACATTTTTGGTCCCCATTATAAAACTCAGCATTAGATAATTAGGCAGACTTTTGTTTGTCTCTCTCCATTTGTTTTTGAAACCCTAAATCTGAGTGTTTTAAGTAAAGTTCACTAACTCACTCATTATCCGACAGTTACACGTTCACAGCATCTTCATTGAATCTTTTATGTCAAAAGTGTAGCAGAAAGTGCTCATGTTCTCAATTTGGCTAAAGTACCTATTGGTCCGTGTAAGAGAGAAACAAGGATGTGTCTTCATGTATGTTACTTAATGGAGGTGTAAAGTTCAGAAGGAAATATCGATACTGCATCTTCTAATAGTTTTGCTCTGTTTCCAGTGAACCTCCTTAAACTGCATGTATATGTCACTGTTCCTATGTATGTGTGTCTCTCTATCACATAACCCAGCACTTATTTCCTCAGCCAAGTGGCTAGGGGGCGAGCCTAGCCAAGATTTTACCTCCCATGGACGCAAGTTTCTTTGGTGAAGATCTCTCCTGAGAGTTCGGGACTAGCAGAAAGAAGCGAGGAAATTTCGACCGTTTGGTTCTTACGGATAGGTATTTATGTATTCGGTTTGTGTGAATGTAAGCTATGATATTTGACTTCTCAGAAAAAAGATTTTTTTTTTTTTGCAAGTGGCACTGAATGGTTGACCAAACCATAATGGTAAGAACTGCCAGTGAAATGGATAACATTTATGCTAATAAAGGATTGTTTGCCTTTAACTATAAGTTTTATCATACTGTAGAAAGGCATTTTGACTTTGTTGAGATAATTTGAGTTTAAAAGTAGGTGAGATATGACTAGCAAAATTAAATATAAATCTCAAAAGAGTTTTTATGTTTGTTTTAATATTTTTATTTCTTTATTTTAATTGGTAAGTATATATATATATATAATATCACACACACGCCAATCTAGACATTAATTTCTTTTTATTGACCAGCATGTTCATATTACAGATATGATGGACGTGGTCACCTGCATGACCTTTCTGAGTATGATGCTGAGTATTCCACGTGGAACCGAGACTATCAGCTGTCTGAAGAGGAGGCACGAATAGATGCCCTGTGTGATGAAGAGAGGTATTTAGCCTTGCATACGGACTTGCTTGAGGAGGAGGCAAGGCAAGGTACTGCTCAAGAAAAACTTACTTAAGCAACAAACTTTTTAAAAAATTTTAAGTATTAAAAATTTACTCCCATTCATTTTTTTATACTCACTCTTTCTGATATTATCTTGACAGTACCCAGTGGATTGGAAAAACAGGAGTCTTTGCGTTCTGAGAGGACCTCAGGATAGTTTATATATAGAGCCACAAAGAATTTTCCCAGCTTTTGAGGGCAGACTGGGATTTGAAAAAAACAAAAACCAAACTCTTTAACTGTTCTTCTTTAACAGTATCGTATAAATTAAAATTGATGTTCTTGTCTTTGCCATAACAATCTTTAATACAGTTCTTAATCCCAGAATTTTCTCAGCAGGAAGAAATATTCCACAAAAGATGTGTATTCAGCTGTCTGTGGGTAAACATGTACTGGCAAAAGTACATATTGATAGATATAAAAGCGTTAACATTTGAAAACATTTTTTACCTCAAAAGGAGGTTGTAAAACAAATGTTGTATGCTTTACTGATAGCTACAACTTTAGAAATATATAAAGTTTTTCTCAGTAAGTTTCCATATTTGTTAATAAAATTCTCATTTTTATTCAAGAGGAAGAATACAAGAGGTTGAGTGAAGCCCTGGCAGAGGATGGGAGCTACAATGCCGTGGGGTTCACTTACGGTAGTGACTATTACGACCCATCAGAGCCAACGGAGGAGGAGGAGCCTTCCAAACAGCGCGGTGAGAGGGGAGAGCGGCCTGGGGTGGTGCTGAGGGCCCCGTGCTGCAGGGAGCGTGGTCAAGTCTTCAGAACACATTCGCGGGCACTAACTATAACACCACTGTGACACGTACCAAAAACGTCAGTGATATTCCTTCTTTTGGGAAAAAAACAAAGCTAAACACTAGGAAATGAGTTGTTAGTGGAGGTGGAAAGTGAGTTCAGACTCTCATTATCTACATTGGATCAAATTTCTTTTTCACGTATTTCTCTCTGATTCAGTTAATAGAAAATTACTCATTCTAGATTCTTTGTTTCTAGATAGTAACACATATGTTGATATCCTCAGTGATTCATTCCTGGAGCACTGAGAGAATGGGCATTAACTAGGATAAGTTGATGTCACCTCTTCTCATACTGACTTGCTTCCGCATGTCCCTACACAACCGGGAGGATGACACACACCAGTGGAAGGACACCTTGGAGTCAGTTATCGCTAAGCAGAAAACAACACAGGGCTTCCTGGTTGTCTTAGTAGGACCCAGGGTATCTATGTTTATAATATTTTAAATTAAAGATTTTAAATGTATGCCTTTCTGGCTTGAATCTGGAAACTTTGAATATAAAGCATAGTGCTACTTAAAAGTGTGGACTAATGAAGTATAGGAAAAAATACTCTTAGTCACATCAGTAAGCTCTGACTACCATCATCACAGCTCTGAATTACGCCCAGTCGTTAATTATCAGTAACGATAAGGTGACCCTGGAACACTAAAGATGGATAACTTATGTTCAGGATAGTCTGTTTAAAGAGAAGGAGAACTTTTTTTTTTTTTTTTGGAGACAGAGTCTCACTCTGTTGCCCCCCAGCTAGAGTGCCGTGGCATCTTCGCAGCTCACCGTAACCTCGAACTCCTGGGCTCAAGTGATCCTCCTGCCTCAGCCTCCCGAGTAGCTGGCCTGGCTATTTTTAGTAGAAACTGGAGTCTTGCTCAGGCTGGTCTTGAACTCAGATTCTCTCACGTCGGCCTCCTAGAGTGCTGGGATTACAGGTGTGAGCCACTGCACCCAGCCAAGAAGGAGAACTTTAATTTTAGAAACCTATTCAAATATTTAGGGTAATAAAGTGAAATTACATCCTGTGGAGATTTAATTTAGAGCTAACTTAATCTGTTATTTAGGACTTAATTAATTTCTCCGTAAGTAACAAATCTTTTAACAAGTATGAGGTAATTACAGCAGTTTAATAGTAGAACAGAATGACATCTACCCTTCCACTCTGGAACTATACTAGGGTTCTCCCCTTCCCTGGTCACTGAGGGCTGTGATCCTAGGTGAACAGCAGGATGTAGGGACAGATACATACAAATGGCTTTTCCTTTCCTTTCTTTCTTTTTTTTTTTAAGAGACAAGGTCTTGCTTTGTCACCCAGACCAGACTGCAGTGGCCCAATCATAGCTTACTGTAACTTCAAAACTCCTGGGTTCAAACGCTCCTGCCTTGGCGTCCCAAAGTGCTAGGATTACCAGCGTAAGCCACTGTGCCTGGCCAGACTTCCCTTTTTGACCTTTCTTTAGTCCTGTCATTACTTTGTGGGCACAGAATTACTGTTGCACAACTCTATTTGATGAGCTTTAAAGAGACATTCAAGCCGGGCGTGGCGGCTCACGCCTGTAATCCTAGCACTTTGGAAGGCCAGGCAGGAGGATCACTCAAGGTCAGGAGTTCAAAACTAGCCTGAGCAAGAGCGAGACCCCTTCTCTACTAAAAATAGAAAGAAATTAATTGGCCAACTAAAAATATACAGAAAATATTAGCCGGGCATGGTGGCGCATGCCTGTAGTCCCAGCTACTCGGGAGGCTGAGGCAGGAGGATGGCTTGAGCCCAGGCGTCTGAGGTTGCTGGGAGCTAGGCTGATGCCACGGCACTCTAACCTGGGCAGTAGAGTGAGATAGAGATTAGATAAATAAATAAAAATAGACATTCAAGTGTAATTTTAACTGTTGAGTTAAAGGCTAATTAAGGTATTTAACATTGTTTGCATTGACTTTTGAACCTAACTGTCCTTCTGAGTTAAGATACAAATGTTCATGTAGGCCTAAGTAGTAAACACCCATTCATTTATCCAGAATAAGTTATCCCTTTGGGGGTTCCAGATAGTTCAGATTTTGTTGCCTCATCTCTGAACCACATACATCATTTCAGCTTTAAATTTGTGGTCTTTTTTATCAGAAGTAAGGGATACATACTGTCACCATTTCACAAAGGAAGAGTTGAAATACAGTCAGATCTTCGTATCCATGGGCACCACATCTGTGGATTCAACCACAGATCTAGAATATTCAAAAGAAAATAACAATGCAACAGTAATACATACTGTAAATTTTTAAAAATTCAATATGACAATTATACGCATATACATTGTATTAAGTATTATGAGTAATCTAAAGCTGATTTAAAATATATAGAAAATAAAATAAAATAATAAAAATAAAATATACAGGACGATGTGTTTAGGTTAAATGACTAGAGCATCCCAGAATTTTGGTATCTGCAAGGTTCCTGGAACCAGCCCCCTTAGGATATGGAAGGATGACTATATATAAAGTCTGCATGTGTTTTTCAAGATCATAGCAAGAAATCTTTAGAAAAATTCATTATTAATTTCCCTAACATGCTAGGTTAGGGGTCAGCAAGCCATGACCACAGGCCTGATGGACAGTTTTTATAAATAAAGCTTTATTGGAACACAGCCTTGCTCCTTTGTTTTACACGTTGTCTGTTGCAGCTTGTGCACTTCAATAGCAGAGTTGAGATGAGACAGAGACAGTATGGCCCGCAGAGCTGAAAATACTTAGTATCTGGCATTTTATGGAAAGAGTTTGTCAGCCTCTGTTCTAGATAGTAGACCATTGTTTCAGCATAATTATTGGGCTAAATGCTATTAACTTTGTTATAATTATTGAGTTTTTAGGGCTTCGGCATGACTTAATTTATCTTCTAAGTGTTAGTATGCTTTCTCTTTGACATACAGTTCTCTTTATTATTTTATGTTGTTTTTTCTTTCTATAATCATGTTTTCAGAACTTTGCCTTATATGCTGATTAATTTTTTTAATGGAAATTGGGCCCGTGTGAAACTTGGGGCTTGACATTTTATGTTTAACTTGCATCATTACTATAAATAAAACACACACACACACACACACACACACAGTTTAAGAGAGTTCAGTTTGGTGCCCAGCACAAACAACAGCCAAATTGAGTGTCACATTCTCTTTTTGGAGACAGAGTCTTGCTTTGTTGTCTGGGCACGAGGGCCAGCATGGCTGTGTTGTGCTCACAGCTCACTGCAGCCTCGTGCTCCTGGGCCCAGATGGTCCTCCTGCCTCAGCCTCCCTGACTGCTGGGATTACAGGCGTGAGCCACCAAACCTGGCCTAGTGTCACATTCTTTTCAAATAAAAACAAAGTCAATGTTTTTGCACAAGCCATCAACATATCTAAATACTAGTTGATTTCCAGAATTTCAATATTCTGGCATTTTTTAGTATTTTAAAGCCTTGAGATACTAGCCAGAAGTGTTTTGGTGGTGCCTCTACTCTGGGACACCACACACACACACACACACCTCTCCTCTCTTCTTTTTGCATCCTGCTGTTTTCAGCCTAGCCGCTATCTGGATTTTTGTAATTTTTTATCGTCACTATATATCCATTTTTTTAACAAGAAAAGGTTGTTATTTGAATGTATTTAAATATGAGTTTGTATTGCAATGGTTGGTTTTTATTTTGTGCTGCTAAAGCCATCTTCCTGTAAATAAAGGGTACGTGTGGACAAACAGATCTCTTTAACCTGCGTGTCCCAAACGGCGCTCTCAGTTAGGATGCCTTTATGTCTGTGAGCAACTCCACATTACAGAAAGGCTATTTGAATAGACAAAGTTTTTGACCACTTTTTTCATTTTAAGAAAATATAGTTGAAGTTGTATTTTTAAACACACACCCCCTCACCTCATTCCCAAAGAGATTTTGAGATAGCCAAGTTATTACTTGGCACTTTGCCAGTAGAAATCTCTGCCGACCAGTGCTTCTGGTATCTCCTGATTCCACTGTGCCATTTGGTTACTGGAGCTGAACAGCAAGGGTTGCTAATTACAGGGAGTTTGGGGCAGGAGTAATTCTCTGCTCTCCCACTCACTTTGGGTTCTTAGTTAGGAGGGAACAGGGATCAGAAACAGGTGAGACCATGTTAAATACTCTAACTTAATAGGAATTTATAATCAGCTTATATCTCATCAGACTAGAACACCCGGGTTTTTATGTACAATGAAACCTGCTTAAAATTCCCCCTTGGTTTCACAGAATTAGGTTTAATAGGAGGTCTTTGTGAACTGTTGATCTCTTCAAGAGGCTTCACTGTATATAATAGAAACATTTATTTTGATGCAGATTTAATGTTTGTCTCTCTGATGTCATCTTTTTTGAAATAAAAACCTAAGTAGGTTTTGCAATCTCCAAAAATGTTAGCTTTTTAAAGTTTTCTACTATATTTTTGTACATTTCACTAAATCTTTTTAAATGGGTAATCATTTGTGTTATTAAGATGTTATTTAGGGACCTTAGAATTCAGAAAGTAATAATGTATAGTACCTTGTCTAGCACATAATAGGCAGGTTATTTGTTAAGTGAACTATTAATGAATAAATGGAAACAGAAAAATATGTCTGATTGGAATCTGTTATCTAGTAATTGATTACCTTGTGTTATGTTAACCAAACACGATCGAAATTCCAGTATTCTAAGGATGTGAGACCCACATACGTGGAATGCCAGCTTTTCTGGGCCAGCTGGTTCTGAGCCAACCAAATAAGCTGGATTTGAGCTTATTCAGATTAGGTCGTCCATGGGGGCCTAGTACCGACCCCCATGGGTGCCGCAGGACAGCTGTACAGTCTGACCCTACAAACACACTCCTCCTGTGGCACCACCCACCTGTGTGGAATCTCGAGCAGCCAGTTTCATTGCATGTGGCGGAATGGAAGAGAAAGCTGAAAATTGTTTCCAGAAGTAGTGACAGAAAGATAAAAGACCCAGGGGATGCCAGTCACTGCCATCCCCCCATTGCTGCCTGAGGCTGTACTGCCTTCTTTCCTGGTCATGGTTCTGAAGTTTCTTATTTTCTTTTTATACAGAAAAAAATGAGGCTGAAAATTTAGAGGAAAATGAAGAACCCTTCATTGCCCCTTTAGGATTGAATGTCCCGTCTGACGTGGAGCTGGTATGTGTTCTGTTCACAAGCACTGGTCCTTGTCACTGTCTTCATTTCTAAGTACCGCTTGCTTGAGAGCACAGTAATGGTAACCGCAGCTACTTTTTAGGCACACAGTGGTTTGAAACAATCTGCGAGTTAATGGAGAAAAAGATCACACCCACTCATTTTCCTCTAAAAGGAAAGGGAAGAATCACAGCAAAAGAACTAGCCAGAGCAGCAGGGACCTGAGTTGGACCTGTGTCGGAGATCGTGTAGGTGCGTCCCCAGATGTCACCAGTGTGGAGAACTAAGAACTGGCGGCCAGTCGGCTGCTAACCACACCCAGGCATAGAAACAGTCTTGCGCACGGCAGCACTGCTTTCAGTGAAGTGGCTTTGTTCTGGCTTTTGTAAGTGTGGTGTTTGTGGGCACTTCACCTTACCTCTCGCCTCACGTGTTCTGGGCAGTTTTCCGTGTCATGCTTCAGTCCCTGTGACACCATCGGGCTGCCCTATCACTGGTGAGGACCGCCCAGCTCGAACTCCTCTTCACCTGGGCACTTTGCCACTGTCTGTTCCGCGTTGATCTCACCTGCTGTTTCAGTGACATCATGTTAAATTAAGGTTCGGTTATAACAGGTGTTAAAGCCAAAACCAAGATTTTTCTTTCTTTTCTGAAGGTTCATTGGGGGATTTGTACATTCTAGTCACTATGCCACACTGCTTTCTGTGTATTACCTCATTTAATGCCAACAATCCCAAGAGTGACTACTGTTACTGTCCCCTCATGCAGATGGTAAAACCGAGTCTTAGGAGAGTCAAGAGTTTGGCAAATACGTGGCTGGGCACAGTGGCTCACACCTGTCATCCTAGCACTCTGGGAGGCCAAGGTGGGAGGATCGCTCAAGGTTAGGAGTTCAAGACCAGCCTGAGCAAGAGCAAGACCCTGTCTCTACTAAAAATAGAAAGAAATTAATTGGCCAACTAAAAATATATAGAAAAATTAGCTGGGCATAGTGGCACATGCCTGTAGTCCCAGCTACTTGGGAGGCTGAGGCAGGAGGATTGCTTGAGCCCAAGAGTTTGAGGTTGCTGTGAGCTAGGCTGATGCCACGGCACTGTAGCCCAGGCAACAGAGTGAGACTCTGTCTCAAAAAAAAATAAAAGACTTTGGCTAATACGTGGCACTCAGGAACCCAAACCCATGGTCTTAATATTATGCCATCTTGGGTCACCATGTTTTATGGGATTTTTATATGTTTACTAGGGATGTTTAAAATATTTTGTGGCTGGTCATAGTGGTTCCTACCTATTATCCCAGGACTTTGGGAGGCTGAGGTGGGAGGATCCCTTGAGGCCAGTATGTCGAGACCGGCTTGGGTAACATAGTGAGACCCTGTCTCCACAGAGATAAGAAAAATTATCCAGGCATTGTGGCATGTGCCTGTGGTCCCAGCCACTTGGGAGGCTGAGGTGGGAGGATTGTTTGAGTCCAGCAGTTTTAGGCTGCAGTGAGTTATAATCACACCACTGTACTCCAGCCTGGGCAACAGAGTGAGATATATATGTATGTGTTTTATATACATATATAAGATATATATATTTTTTGAAATATAAAAATATGTATTTTTATATCTCATGTACTTTTTATATCTCATGTATAAATATGTATATTTATATTGCATGTACTTACTTGGGAAGGATTCTCAAATACTCATATTTAGCAGAAAGCGTTTTCTGTGACATTTTCCTAACTGGGTTGCAGATGCCATAGGTGTCGGCGTTTTAGATTCCTGTTTGTGTCCCAAGTTGGACGTGCAGTGGGTGCGGAGAAGCTGCCTGCGTGGGTGTCTCTAGTTCTCCCCTCTGTCACTTGCTGCTGCCCTAATTTAATGCAGCCCGAATTCGACGGTTCCTGCCTGTCCCTCTTTTCTTACCTTTCATTGTGTGAGGAAAGGACATGTCAAAATAGCCCTTTTGATTCCTGCCTCCCCCTATCCTTCCCTATTCATTTACATTCCTCTCCCTCCCTCCTTTTTTCTTACAAATACGGGTTTTAAGAGAAAAACCCTTTTGGGTTTTGTCTAGTGTAATTACTACTTAACGTTTGTGCCTCAGTTTCCAGTATGGGCCAGTTTCACTGTAGTTAAAGCTAAACAATACTACCTGACGATTTCATATCCTAAGGCTTATGTTAATATATTTTCTGTATATATTTCTGTGTTGTGTTCCTACTTATTCTGAAATATACTGTTTATTCTGCATGAGAGATCCATTGAAATTAAGCCTTAAAAATCACAGTTGCGCCACTACCCATATACAATGCTAAAAACTTTTATTTAGGCTGGGTGCGGTGGCTCACACCTGTAATCCTAGCACTCTGGGAGGCCAAGGTGGGTGGATCACTCAAAGTCAGGAGTTCGAAACCAGCCTGAGCAAGAGACCCTGTCCTACTAAAAATAGAAAGAAATTAGCTGGACAACTAAAAATAGAAAAAAATTAGCCGGGCATGGTGGCGCATGCCTGTAGTCCCAGCTACTCGGGAGGCTGAGGCAGAAGGATCACTTGAGCCCAGGAGTTTGAGGTTGCTGTGAGCTAAGCTGACGCCACAGCACTCTAGCCCAGGCAACAAAGTGAGACTCTGTCTCAAAAAAAAAGAAAAACAACTTTTATTTAAGCTTGACTGTGGAATTTTATTTGGTTTTGGTATGAAAGATTTTTAAAATTTGTATTCAAATATAAATATAGAACTACAATAGGATTTTGTTGCCTTGTTTAATTGCTATTAAAATACTTAATAGCTGTGTGTTCTCAGCCAAGCTGTTTAATGGTCTGCCACAATCAGACGTGCTTGCCACTCACTGGAGAGCGAAGTGAGCCCTAGTGTGTAATTACTGGCTGTCTTATTGTGAAAGAGTTTCTTCTAGTGTTGTTTTGAATGGGTCTCTCCACTCTGAGTTGTTTGACTGTGGTAACTGCCTGAGTCTCTGATCTGCATCTTTTATTCCTCCATGGCGGTGTTGGTGCTTCCTTCTGCGTAATTGTTGTGGGTGTTTGGGTAGTAATTCGTTGTTATCATTTGTACACTATTACGGCCCTGCTAGTGGAGAGAATGTGAAGATAGAAGTGTTGGCATTAGAAGTTCTGTTTTGGTGGCTAGACGTCAGAATTGCCGAGCTGTGATTAAAGGGACTGCTGCTTCTAGTGGGCAGCGTTGGTGGCTTGACTCTGAGCAGGGAGCAATCGGTAAAGACAGCCAGTAGTTGTGGGGGGGGTCTTCGTTTTTAAACCAAATGTTGGATTAGAACCTAATGATTATGGGATCCTTGAGGTTTAGGGTGAAGGGTAAGCGGCAGTTAGGTCACACACCCCGAGGCCTGTTCTCGCCTCCTGCTCAAGACGCCGGGTGCTGCCCCACGTCCGGCTGAGCCTCTCGACTCAAGCCCCTCAGTGTGCTCTTGCCGTGTCTCCAGCTCAAACCCCCGAGATGACCTTGCAGCTTGTTGCTAGCTTTTTATACCGACTCCACGTGGGACGTCAGGGACCTATTTTTCTCTTCCAAAAGGGAAGTGGGAAGTGAGGACCTATTTTTTCCCCACGTATGTAGCCCAGCATCGTTTGTTCCGACACAGTGTATTCAGTCATCTGTCCCTTTCCTGGGGTCCAGAATGCCCGTCTTTGTCCTGTCCTGGGGCCCCCACACGCCGAGCCTGTCCCCAGTTGTGTCGTATTGAGTTGGGGTCCGGGGAGGCCGGGTCTCCATCCTGCCCGTCCTCTTACCCACCTGGCTCCTCAGTGTGCAGAGATGCTGCAGGTGGCGCAAACGCAGTCTGCGCTCAAAATAACGAGTATGAAAATAAGTCTTGTGGACCAGTCTTGTGGGCCTGACACTGTGTGTTTCACTCAGTTCCTTGGGGCAAGAGCCCCCCAACAGCTGTGGGCAGACGGCAGGAAGCACTGCCGCTCGGCAGACCTGTCAGAGCGTGTGTTGGGGAAGTGTACGCATTTGAACGCGTTTTTGTGGGCAGAAGGAAAGGGGGAGGGTTGATAATTAATTGCAATTATGTGCAGTGTTTTAGTCTCTGAAGTGAATGGCAACATACAGGGAGCGTTTATTGAGCACATACTGTGTGCCGGGCACTGGGCAAGGGATTTTTACCCTTCTCACGCAGTGCTCGAAATAACTCAGTGAAGTAGAAACAGTTGTCATCCACTTTCCAGATGAGAAACATTGAGGTTTTGAGAGTTTAAGAGTAGCTGCCCCAAGTCAGAAGTGTGACGGTCAGGCCTGAGGTCCAGCCAAGGGGCCGACCCAGAGCTCTGAACCTCGGAGTTAAGCGCTGGTGATGGCTGCACAGAGTAGAGTGTCACCATAAGTCAGGTGCTGTGTTGCCACGGGGTGGGGGAGAAAAGAGAAAATCGATTTACCCCTACGTCCCTGTGGATTTGCCTTTCTTCCGGGTTTAGAAGGGTGCTGTGTGTCCGATGAACTTTAACCCTTGTTCCTCTGCGTATCTTGCAGACAATTGTCTCCAGGTCTGTGATTCTGTGATTCCCTCCACACAGAATTTGGGAATGTTTATGGAGTCGTGTTTGTCACTCTCAGCCTTTATGGCGTCAGGCTTTTGAAGTTTATTTTGGAAGACCTTTTTCCACCCCTGAGAGTTTGAAAATATTTTCCTGTTTTTCCCTCCAGTATTTCTATAGTTTTATTTTTACATTTGCACTGCAACTCAAACTGATATTTATTTTGGGAGGTGGGCAAAGCAGGTATTTAATCTTTTTCTCCCCTGATCTTAGAGGGGAGGGCTGGCCTGCCCACCCATTCCCGGGGTTCCACGCTGCTCCCCATCTCCATCCCATGCCACCCCTCCATCCCCTGCTGATCTGAGCATGAGAGTTTTCCAAAGCTCGTGGGAAGCCTTACGCTGGTGTGAGCTTTCTGACCTGCAGATAGCATTTTCCCATTTTCCAATGCCTGCTGGAGTTCGAAGCCATGTTAATGGAATTTCGAAGGAAAGGGGAGGTATTTGGCCCCCTTCTTGGGCTTTGTGGACTTTCTTAGAGAGATTCCTCATTGGTTCTAAATTAGAGAAACATTTTTCCTTTTATCAGGTAATCTTTGTAACATATGCATATTTATAAGTTGACTCTTTAATGGACAGGATTTTCCTAAAATCTCCACAATAAAGACAGTAAAGGATGGCTTTTTCCAAACCAGATGTTTTTTTATCTTATATGCATTTACTGTGGTGGCCAATCTTGAAATATGTTCATAAGATGCTTTGTTTTTGTGTGATCATTGTTGCTTTGTAAAATTGCCCTCACGTCGCTTTTTAACCACTACTTTTAAGAAATTTTAGACCAACAGTTTGGTTTGGTCAGTAGAGAGCCTGTGCTGGGGGAGGATCATTATTCTGAAGTGATCATTAATCATTGATGTGTTTATGGAACGTACTGTTTTAAAAATGAATCTTCCTTTTTAGCCAGAGCCAATGAAAATCTGCATCATGATCCATACTTCAATACACAGTGGGCCTTTAACATGGAATCTAATTTATTTGGGGATCAGTAAATAACTTTCATTATAGACATTTATCCTTTTTAAGTGTGAAGGACGTTATTAGTTCAGAAATTAAATTTGAGAATTAAGCCATTTATATTTTATGAAGGATAAAGCCCTGGAATTACAACAGGCATCTCCATTTTTAATGAGAATAATTTCCGGTTTTATTTGCATGTGATTTCCTAGCGTTAATCTCTTTGTTGATATTAAAGGTATTTTAGCTTCCAGCTTGGGGGCAGGGAGCGCTGAGCACGTGGTGGACGTAACTCCTTAGCAGCAGTGCAGGGAAGAGGCAGGGGTTTGATGCTACAGGTGAACTTCCTGGAGCGTGCCACCCTACTCTGGCCAGACCACACCTAGGTTGTCTTCAGTTAGGGACACTCCTTCAGTGGGAACGACAGTGAGCTGGAGGCATCAGCCACATCGCATCTTACGGGAGAAGAGGGTAAGGGGAGAGCTTGGTGCAGGAGAAGAGACCTGGCGTGAGCGCTCGGCTTTCTTGGGATGTTCCAAAGGGCTGTGTTTGAAGAGGGAGCCTCCAAGCTGTAAGAACTGGCCCTATATAAAGCTCCTTGGGAGCCGTGGAAGGGGTGCTCCTCCCCCTCCCTAGAAAAACACCTGTGGATATGATATTTGCGTGCAACTTCCAGGGCTTTCCACCCCCCTCACAGAACCCGGGTTAAGGACCACTGTCTTATAGAAAGATACCGACTTGTTGTGAATAAAGGTGGTCTCCCCTGGTTTTGTACAGAGGAGGGATGGCCTCAGGTTTCTCCCGCACAGAATCCTGGCGAGATTCCAAGATAGACCAGGCTGTGCCCAAGTCTGAACACGCTGGCCTCTTCCAGCTGAATTGCCCCTTTTTTTTTTTTTTTTTTTGAGACAGAGTCTCACTCTGTTACCTGGGCTAGAGTGCTGTGGCATCAGCCTAGCTCACAGAAACCTCACACTCCTGGGCTCAAGCGATCCTCCTGCCTCAGCCTCCAGAGTAGCTGGGACTACAGGCACGCGCCACCATGGCCGGCTAATTTTTTTATATATATATTTTTTAGTTGGCCAATTAATTTCTTCCTATTTTTAGTAGAGACGGGGTCTCGCTCTTGCTTAGCTAGTTTCGAACTCCTGACCTTGAGCAATCTGCCCGCCTTGGCCTCCCAGAGTGCTAGGATTACAGGCGTGAGTCTTATCTATTAAAATTGACAATAAAACCAGGGTCCTTTCTATGTTTTAATTAAATCGTGCGGCCAGTGGAAAAGAGGGCAGCTCAGTGACATGAATGTGTGTGTCTTCTCACAGCCACCAACAGCCAAAATGCACGCCATCATCGAGCGCACAGCCAACTTCGTGTGCAAGCAGGGGGCCCAGTTTGAGATCATGCTGAAGGCCAAGCAGGCCCGGAACTCCCAGTTTGACTTCCTGCGCTTCGACCACTACCTCAACCCCTACTACAAGTTCATCCAGAAAGCCATGAAGGAGGGGCGGTACACAGCACTGGCGGAAAACAAAAGCGAAGAGAAGAAAAGTACGCAGGGTGGGGGGCAGACAAGGGGTAGTTCTGGGGAAAACATGTGCGTTCTTAAAGGTCTAGACTTCAGACTTTCTGGACGGCTTCTGAATCCTGCCACTAAGGCATGAAAATTAACCCTGCTGGTGTGCCCACAGTAAATTCTTTGTTAATATTTTATAGACAGGTGAAATGTAATTAAATATTGATGCTATCTGAACATAATCAATCTAGGTTAGACATTTTTTCTTTCATTTTGCCTGCTTAACATGTCATAGCAAAACAGTGAGTTTCATACTTTGTTGGATTATGCTCAGTATACAGTTACCACAGTAACTGTAGCCCTTTAGGGCTATAAGGTTAAATGTCCACAAAAAAGAGTTTTATTTGGGTCATCATCTTTTTTTTGGTAAGGTCTCCATTTAGAATTCTTACTACAAAGGCCAGATGTCTCTATTTTGAAGAAAGATAATATTTTGACGAGTCTTTTTATATGAAAGTCTTGCATTGAATTTTGTTGTCTTTAGCTGAAATATGATGTTTCGAGTCAGTTGCGTAAACCTGGTTACGGATCTCTTCTCCTAGTTTGTTGTAGTTTTTATTTTTATTTCTGTTACTGTTGTTTTCTCATAAATCAGTAAGATTTTTACCCTTTTCTTTTTAATGAAGACAAAAGAGCATGCAGAGCCCGGGGCTGGTTAGCGCTTGGGGGGAAGGGGTGTCTCCTGCCGTCTGGCCTCTCTGCACAGCTCAGGTGCTCAGGGAACCAACATCCCGGGGGTCTTTGGACAGGAGACCAAGGAATGACTGTGCAGAGCTCTGCCTTGGTCTGCTTCTGAGTTTTCGCACAATTTATTTGTACTTTTTCTTCTCTCCATACACTAAAACCTCGACCTGTGGTTGTGATTTCAGAGCCAGGGGTCAGCTCCGACAATGAGGATGATGATGACGAGGAAGATGGGAATTACCTGCACCCGTCTCTCTTCGCCTCCCAGAAGTGCAACCGCCTCGAGGAGCTGATGAAGGTCTCTATCTCCTTACCCAGCTATGCTTTCTCATGTCATGACAGCACTCCTGCTAAGTTAATTTTGGGAAGTAGGAAGCCCGTCATGTCTTGGGTGTTAGAGCTGTATGTTATTTTTTCATCCTTGAGGTGCACGGTGTGTTTTTGTTTTTAGCTTGGCGGCATAGGATTTGCTGTATGTCTTATCTACCTTATAAACTTCCCAAGCAGATTATTTTCACTTTATTTGATTTTTCACTTTATTATTATTTCACCCTCTGGGATATTTAGAATACGTAGAGAGTTGATTAAGATTTAAAAATTGTTTTTTCGTGTAGATTTCATTATAGGATTTGGTTTTATATTATAGCTGTTTAGAGGATGCTGCTTGAAGCTCTCTGCTACCTCCGTAGATAGGGTTAAGTAGATGTTTTTCTTTGTGCTGTTCCCCTCGTCCTTATAGAGCAGCCACTCAGCCTTGCCTGTGGTTAGGTCACACCCCTCACCTGCCATCTGTGCCATGAGCTGGAGCCCATGAGACCTAAGCATATGGTCTGCAGTGGCAATGACATGTGGCGGGTCCCTTAGGGAATGATTCTTGAGTAATTGGACTATTGTAGCTGCGGGTGATTAGAAATCAGTAATTCCGGTGAGGAAGGGCAGAGTTTTGAGTTTTGCCTGAGTTGGGACAATCACGCTTGCATCAGCCACCTAGGCATGAGGGCCTTCCTTCCTCGTGTGGTGTTGGTTACAGAGGGCGAAGCCTGGCGTTTACTCAGCTCCTCTGGGACTTACGACCGGTTGGAGCACCTGGCCCCAGTTAGTCATGACCTCCGCGTGCACGTGTTTGTGTGTGTGTGTGTACACGCCCATGCGTGTTGGTTTGTCTAAGGCATACGCACTCTTCTGAAGTCGAGTTGAGCCATTTCACAGCAGAAGAGTTCTGCGTGGTTCCCGGTACAGAAAGTGCTAAGGCCGTGTGTCTTCTCTGTCTCCAGCCCTTGAAGGTGGTGGACCCAGATCACCCGCTAGCAGCACTTGTCCGTAAAGCACAGGCTGACAGTTCTGCCCCCGCGCCCCCCACGGCAGACGGCGCCCCCGCGCAGCCCTCCCAGGTGGAGTACACGACAGACTGTGAGTACTCGCTGTGCGTCCCACCCTGTACTCGGCTGCTGCGGCAGAGCCAGCTACGGAGCCCTGACCGCCAGGGCTTCTTTCCTGCTGCTGGAGCAGGTGTGGAGGGCACGGTTCAGACCCCTGTGTGGCCACAAGGGAGGTGCAATTAGGTCATCCTTTTGCTGACCCGGTGTGGACAAGAGCGTTGCCTGTCTCTAGCATCAACCCTGCTTTCCAGGAGGGAAGGAGAGGAAGGGCCAAGGCAGAAAGTAGGTGCGGGCCGGCTCTCCCCTTCCTTTAAGATCTTCCCAGCAGCTGTACCCAGGAGCCATACCGGTGGCTTCCCTTCGCTGCCATTGGCTAGTAAGAGGTCACATGGTTATCCCCACCTGTAGCAGAGGCCGGGAGACGGGCCTTCAGTTAGACATATTGACACCCTGAACAAATCAAAATTCTGTTCAGAAGAACAGGGAGAGGGTGCTGGGGAGACTCTTGGTGTTGTCTGTAGCACAATTTTGTGGTGGTGTGTGGTGGTGCTGCTCTAGCACGGACGTGCCGCACTGGGTAGACAGAGTGCACAGAGCTCTGTTCAGAAGAACGGGGAGAGGGTGCTGGGGAGACTCTTGGTGTTGTCTGTAGCACAATTTTGTGATAGTGTGTGGTAGTGCTGCACCAGCATGGACGTACCGCACTGGGTAGACAGAGTGCACAGAGCTCTGCTCAGAAGAACAGGGAGAGGGTGCTGGGGGGACACTTGGTGTTGTCTGTAACACAATTTAGTGGTGGTGTGTGGTGGTGCTGCTCCAGCATGGATGTACCGCACTGGGTAGACAGAGTGCACAGAGCTCTGCTCAGAAGAACAGGGAGAGGGTGCTGGGGAGACTCTTGGTGTTGTCTGTAGCACAATTTAGAGGTGGTGTGTGGTGGGGCTGCACCAGCACGGACGTGCCGCGCTGGGTAGACAGAGTGCAGACAAAGCTCTGTTCAGAAGAACAGGGAGAGGGTGCTGGGGGGACACTTGGTGTTGTCTGTAGCACAATTTAGTGGTATGTGGTGCTGCTGCTCCAGCACAGACGTGCCTCGCTGTGTAGACAGTGTGCACAGAGCTCTGTTCAGAAGAACAGGGAGAGGGTGCTGGGGAGACTCTTGGTGTTGTCTGTAGCACATTGTAGTGGTGGGGCTGCACCAGCACGGACGTGCCGCGCTGTGTAGACAGAGTGCACAGAGCTCTGTTCAGAAGAACAGGGAGAGGGTGCTGGGGAGACTCTTGGTGTTGTCTGTAGCACAATTTAGAGGTGGTGTGTGGTGGTGCTGCTCCAGCACGGACATGCCGCACTGGTAGACAGAGTGCAGACAGCTCTGTTAGAACGAGGAGGATGGGTGCTGGGGAGACTCGTAGTCTTGTCTGCCACAGTTGCTTTCTTTAAAGAGACGTGCAGCAAAAAGCAGCGTATGATATACACCAAAGAATCACATTTCTTTTTCTTGCTGATTGCTATTCTTTTATCTTTTTAATTACTTAAAGATTATTAATGGAGGGTAAATCTTGAAGTTGTGTTCAAGAGATCATGTGCGAGTGTTTGGCCTTGGCCTCAGTATCAGATATTTTTTAATTGTATTCAGAGGTTAACTGTTGAATGAGGTAAGAACCGTTAGCAGAGCCTTTGTCTGTCCCGCTCTTCCCGTGTGGGTGTGTGTCACGGATCCCTCCGTGAAGCTTGTCTGCTTCAGGCCAGCCTGATGTGAGCAGCCCTTCATGTGGGACAAGCTTTTGTTAGACCTGGTGGCTGTGTTCTTTCGCACTTCTCTTTCAGTACTGGCACACACTGAACATTTTTAGACTTTGAAAAATCAGTACTTAGGTGAACTTTCAGCACATGTCCCTGAAAAACCTCTTCAAGTTAAGAACTCAGATAATGTCTTTAAATGACTAAATCAAGTCAAATTCCATCCTTGGAGTATCCGACCCCAGGGGAGGGTTGTGTGTTGGTGCGGGGGCGGGCGTGCTACGGGGTGGGTTCCCCCGTCAGCGAGCAGTGTGGGCAGCCCGCAGGCAGCCGGCCTTGAGGAGTTCTGCGCGTGGCTCCTCACGCCCAGTCCTCACGCTGGGATGTCTGGGTGGACAGACGCCTTTCAATCCTGAGCCCCAACTGGCACCCGCAGGCAGAGCTCCCGGCCTGGCAGCGTGGGGAGCGGAGACCGTGCCCAGCGCAGCCCTGCACTGTGCGCTTAGGGGACGTTTGCTGCGTGTCTGTGCTTCCCTTTCTCAAGGCTGCTGTTGGGTCTGCTTGAGTCAGACGCAGTGTCCAGGCACGTCCACTGGGTCACCGAAGCCAGTCCACTCTGCTGCAAAGGAGAGGGACGGGGGGGGGGGGGGGGGGGGGGGCTCGGCAGCGCATTCTGCTTACTGGAAGCAGTTACACAGAGGTCAGTCATGGCGCCCTGCGCGGACCACCCTACGGGCCAGGTGGGACCAGGGAGCAGGCCGACCTCGGCCTCCCAGTGACATGACACCCCAGTCTGGTGGGGGCCGTGCTCTGAACGGAATCATGCAGCGGTGGTGCCGTGGGGCAGACCATAGAGGGCTCTCGCGCCACAGCATCCTCTGCCTCTGTGAGAACCCCACAAAAGCCTGCTCTGTTCAGCCCTCCACCCCCATCAGGAAGTGCTCCAGCAGGGGGCCCATGAGTCACCACCTCCTGTCCTTGGTGCAGTACGTGGCTATTCCGAGATCCCTCTTCTCCCTCTTTTTTTTTTTTTTTTTTTTTTTTTTTTTTTTTTTTTTAGTCTCACTTTATTG
>VSMD01125554.1:0-41974 GCA_008750895.1 Mirza zaza | reverse complement strand
GCTCTTGCTCAGGCTGGTCTCGAACTCCTGAGCTCAAACGATCCGCCCACCTCGGCCTCCCAGAGAGCTAGGATTACAGGCGTGAGCCACCGCGCCCGGCCCGTCTTCTCCCTCTTTACGCGCTAAGAGCGACGGGCATGCATGGAACAAGGCATTGGGAATCTGGAGTTGTGAGAGAGTGTATCCGAGGTTAAGGTGTGCAGGTTGCAGACACACCCCTGCACCGACCCCGAGGTCAGAGCCGGCAGTGTGGCCTGTGCTTAGGCTCGCATAGTCTGTGTCCCTTTGTGGGGTGAGTGGCTTGGCACGGCAGCACTGCTGTCCTGCAGCACCGTGGCCTCACGGTGCGGCTGCTGCAGAGGGGATGCAGCCTCAGCCCTGCAGCCGCGCTTCCCCATCCCCCCTGCAGACACCTCCGGGGCCGCCTGACTCACCCTTGCCTGGGTCCTTCCGCCTCTCGCTGTGACGTGGAATTATCGTCCTGCCTGTCTCGTGACTCTGTGAGACGTTGAAATTCCACAGGCAGAAGTCCCCGGTGACCTCGTCTTTGCCTCTGTGGCTTTGCAGTGAAGCAGCGAGGAACCGGGGGTCCTGTTTGGGGGGTTGTAGCCACTGGCAGGTGGAGACAGCAGTGGCAGCAGCCGTTTCTCTACTGAGGTTGGTCATGATTTAGAAACTGCCTGTAATCCACAGATGACCATTATGTGGTTATTGGTTTGTGATCAGTCACTGATAAAGGCATTTATTTACAAATGCAGTTCAATTAAAGGAAAAACTGCTAATGGCTTTTTGTTTTAGTTCCCTTGTGCTAGGGTTCAAGATAATAATTTAAATTGATCTGTATAATACTAGTTAGGTTATAAAAGTATTAACACAGTAGGATCCCAGCCGTGTTTAAAATAATAGATAAACTAGGCCAGGCACGGTGGCTCACGCCTGTAATCCTAGCACTCTGGGAGGCCGAGGCGGGCGGATCGCTCAAGTTCAGGAGTTAGAAACCAGCCTGAGCAAGAACGAGACCCCATCTCTACTAAAATAGAAATAAATTAATTGGCCGACTAAAAATATATAGAAAAAATTAGCCGGGCGTGGTGGCACATGCCTGTAGTCCCAGCTACACGGGAGGCTAAGGCAGAAGGATTGCTTGGGCCCAGGAGTTTGTGGTTGCTGTGAGCTAGGCTAACGCCATGGCACTCACTCTAGCCTGGCCACAAAGTGAGATTTTGTCTCAAAAAAAAAAAAAAAATAGATAAACTAGAGAGAACTGTGTAAAGAATGATTACGCTCAGTGTTGCCTCTGAAAAAGAGCATTGTGGTTGGTATTTTTCTCTGCATACTTTATTTTCCACACTTGTGTGAGCGTGCATTGCCATTGTGCTTAAGCAACAAAGTAACGCAGTTCTAGAATAATTCTCACTTTTGAAACGCTGGTGATGAAGACACCAGCAGCCTGTGACTTGCTCTCAGTTTGTGTCAAGCCCTCGTCCCTGCAGAGTCGCACTGGGTCCTCTCCTGCCGTCACCAGGCGTTGCTGAGCTGTGTGAGGAAGAGATCAGGCTGTGCCTGTCGTCTTTGTGAACATAGCGTTCCATATGCTGTGGTGGGCTGTTGCGGAACTACTGCCTCAGTCGATGCAAACAAAGGTCTTGAGAAGTCCTTTTCATCTGGGGCACCCCTGACCCCGGCAGGAAAGCTGGAGCAGAAGCAGATCTTTGGTTCTGCTGCCCGCAGACGGCTCTCAGCGCGCCCTGCCGTCCCCGACCCCCATGTCCCCAGACGGCTCCCAGCGCGCCCTGCCGTCCCCTGACCCGCGTGTCCCCAGAGGGCTCTCAGTGCTCCCTGCCGTCCCCGACCCACGTGTCCCCACAGGGCTCTCAGCACACCCTGCCGTCCCCGACCTGCGTGTCCCCACAGGGCTCTCAGCACACCCTGCCATCCCCGACCCGCGTGTCCCCAGAGGGCTCTCAGCGTGCCCTGCCGTCCCCGACCCGAGTGTCCCCAGAGGGCTCTCAGCGCGCCCTATCGTCCCCGACCCGCATGTGTCCCCACAGGGCTCTTAGCACACCCTGCCGTCCCCGACCCCCATGTCCCCAGACGGCTCTCAGTGCGCCCTGCCGTCCCCTGACCCACGTGTCCGCAGCAGTGTCATTCCTGCGAAGTCTCACACAAAACCTCCCGTCCTCGCGTCTCTCGTGTGTGTTGTCCATGCTGCAGGCGTGTGTGGCCTTCCTGTTTCTTAAACAACTGGCTTTATACAGAGAAGGAATAACATTCCCAGGCATTTAAGTAATTTTCAGAAGAGGGTATAAATTGCGGACCTTGCACTTGGGAAAATGCTCTAGTAGGTAATAAGAGACTGCCTTAAAATTACTAGAATTACTGATGACTTTTTGAAAGACCCTCAGCTGGGACCAACCTGCAGCCGCATGAGTCCCGAGAGGGCGTGGCTGGGCCCCGGCTGGCTGAGCAGGGCCGGTGTGCAGTGAGCAGCATGGCTACGGACCACGTCACCTGTCGTAAGGACAGAAGTCACACACGGGGGAGAGAGCGTGATTTAAAGCACGAAGGAGCTCGTGCCCTAGGATGAAAGTGGAGGTCTGTGACCTGCATCACACATCGCTGCCAGCTTGGATGCCACAGACTAGAGAAAGGCTGTGGGTGAAAAACATCAGCTTTATAGGAACGGGCAGAGGGGGTGCAGGTTTCCAGGACTGGCAGGGTGATGCTGTGCAGGTGCTCCTCCCCTAGGACTGTCCTGTGTGCAGCTCCCTGGCTCTGCTTGGACCTGCGCTCCTCTCCCTTGGACCCAGGGGCAGGCCCGCAGGTCTGAAGGCTCCCTAAAGCCGTTGCCAGTCTTAGCATTTTATTCCAGCTTTTGGGGGAGTGATAGTTTTCGTCATTTATAGCAGGGAAATTTCATGATTCTAGAGTACAGCGCGTGTCATGAGAACTAGGCAGTGACACCTGTCTCATTTGAGCAATTAAGCGTTGACATAGGCAGTGCCTCCTCCCTGTCGCTGGGGAAGCCCTGGCCCGGCAAAGGCTGGAAGCAGGAACAGCACCCCAGGACTCTGCCCTGGGGCACCATTTCTCCCACCCCCTACAGCTTCATGCCCTACGGCGTAGTCTCCAGGTGACGGGAGGTCTGACCCCCTGGATACATGAGGTGTGATCCCCACCCTGGGGTGGCAGCTGGGGGCTCGGTGAGAGTTGTGCTGCTCAGTGTGCGATGTGTGACTTGCCGCCATCACTCAGCAACTTTGCTCCTGTTGCAGGCAAGTGTCCACATGGCACAGCCCACTGAAACCCAACGACCTGGGTGGCAGTGATGCCAGCAGGTGCGAGAGTGTGTTCACGAGTTTCTGCCACTCTCGAGGACTTGAGAGCCGGGCCGAGGCCGGGTGTGCCTGTGTGCGGGATGGCACTGCACACTGGGTTCATATTCTTGCTCCACACCTAGAATAGCAAAATTAGACTTCTGCTTCTCGTGAAGAGAATGATTTTGTCTGTCTTGGCTAACCAAGACCTAGCCCAAGAGGACTTTAAAATGAGCATGAAGGGGAATGAGAAGAATCCTGTATGAATGAGAGAGTGACTGAGCCAGGCACGGTGGCTCACACCTGTAATCCCAGCACTTTGGGAGGCTGAGGCAGGAGGATTGCTTGAGGCCAGAAGTTCAGGACCAGCCTGGGCAACATAGCAAGACCCTCTTTCTTAAAAAAGTACCACAAGACTACACGTATGTGGTAGTCCCAGCTACTCAGGAGGCTGAGGCAGGAGGATGGCTTGAGCCCAGGAGTTGGAGGCTACAGTGAGCTCTGATGATGCCACTGCACTCCAGCCTGGGCAACAGAGTAAGACCCTGTCTCAAAATAAACAAAGGAAAAAATGGTGACTGTAAGAGGTCAGAGGGCACAGAAACCCATGCCCACACTCCCCTCCTTACCAAGCTCAGCACCCTCCTCCTCCCCCTCCACCACCTGTTCTGCTGCGCTCTCAGAGCCATTACAGTTGTAAGTCAGACAGTTGTGTGTGCATGTGCGTGTGTGAGCCCTCTGCACAGGATGCTTCATAAGGACGAAGACCTTGACCGTCTGCTGGCCAGTGTACCCTCTTCTGCTCCTTCCAAGGGCTGCGGGGGGTCCTGGGAATGTTTATTGAGTGAATAACTTTTACAAAATGAAGAATAAAAGTCCCAGAAGCACCTGGTGTTTCATAGGCGCAAATAGCTGCATAGGTGCCTAAGATTGAGTTGACGTATGTAAATAAACATCTCACACACGTCCCGAGGGGAGGGCGTGTGGACACGGGGACGGAGCTGCTGCTGTGGCTCTCAGGCGCAGGCTGGGACCGGGGGCCAGGCAGTGAGGGCAGGAGGGCCTGCTCCCAGAGGCAGGAGCGCCAGGCAGGGAGTGCGTACTCCATCTGCAAGGGTCACACTGGTGCCACAGACAGAACATGGTCCCAGGCGTGGAGGCAGCACAAGGCCATGTGGCCGCAGGAACCTGGACTACAGAGAGCTGGCGGGAGGCTTCTCTGGCTGAGAGCAGGGGCAGGTTAAGTGTTTGGGTTTGGGGCACAAGAGAAACTTGGGAACCATAGGAAAGCCCAAAGGTGTCCTCATATCTCACCATGCAAAGGCAACCGTTGTAACCACGGGATATGTATCTTCCCAGCCCTGGGTGTGAATGGGAAGGTTTATAATAACGTGTGTGCTTTCTGAAAAAACAGTCTTCACGGCTCTGTTCTGTCATGGCTGATGGCTTTGGCCAGGTCTCTTTGCTTCTGTAGGGCTCAGTTTCCCCATTTGCACGACTTCTATGCTAGTTAAAAGCAGCACTTTATTGTATTCTGATGGAAACACAGAGGGTGTATTTTGAAGATTCCACGTTGGTGAGATGCAGTGAAACCAAAGAAGGGTTTGTGGCAGTGGCTTGTTTTTACCTCAACGGAATGATTCCGTGGTTATCTAAAAAATACCAAGCTAGGATGTGAAAAGTTTGAGAACGGGGAAGAGCAAAGGCGACACGCCCATCTGTGTAGAGTGCGATGGGGCAGATGTCCTCTCTGGGCGCAGTCGGTGACCCTTTAAAGGAAAAAAGGTCTGCAGGTGCTACGTGTGACATCTCCTGTCCGTGATGTCCCTGTGCTGTCACCCGACTTCTGCTGTGGGGCCCTTGGCCGCGGCTGACTGTGGTCATCGGGTGGGGGTGCCTGCAGGGCGCTGCCCTCCTGCTGGGTTTCTGCAGAGCGAGGAGTCCCAGCAAGCGCTGAGGCGCGGAGTGCGGGCTCCTCGTGTTTCAGGGGCTTCACAGTCATTCCTCCTTTCTCCCGTTACACTGCAGCTTTTAAAGCAATGGATCTTTCATCTGATCTTCTCAGAAGCATTTACCTTCGTTTTTGCAGAAATATTAATTCTCTTTTCTCACTCAAATTTCATCTGTTTGCATAAATTTTAATTAAACACATAATCACTATAAGTTTAACTGGAAGACGTAGTTCAGGAGAGAAGCTCTACTGCTAAAAGCAGAAGGGAGCCTGCCCTCCCCCAGTGTCTGCCGTGGCGCCGGTTCTCCAGCATGGTGGGCCACCGGCCAGCCAGGGCTTCCGCAGCGTGTTTGAGATAAGACAGTGCAGCGCAGGGCCCACGGGCCCCAGAGACAGTCAGATAAAAATGAGTCCCTAGGACAGGAAGCAGCAAAGTCACTAAGAAGGGAGGTCTAGCGGGAAGAGCTGTTTGGGAAACAGATCACATCGGAGCCTCACTTCTGTCCAGCAGCAAAATCACTCCCAGACGGAAATGCCAAATGTGGAAATTCTTAGGAAAGTGAAGACACTTCCACAGGATGAAGAATTATCTATTTTCAGCCAACAGACATTATATTATATTCAATTAATGAAAAAAATAAAACCATTGAGAAAGCAAGAAGAAAATCTTTAATGTATAAGCAGCTCTTACAATCGAATGGGGAAGAAAACGCAATAATAGTCACCTAAAACTAGTGGAAAAATCAGCTGCAGTATAAAAAATAATCCACAGAGGCAAAATGGCCCAGAGTTCTTTAAGGTTTATCCTGCTGCCTACTCACAGGCATCGTATGTACTGACTTGAGAACCTCACTTCTGTAGAAACGCAGTCCTGGGCTTCATTTCCACTGACTGCAGCAGATCACCAGGGTCTGAGGTTCGTGTTACTGGAGGAAGGGCCGAGCTCACTGCACACACGAATTTGCAGCCAGAAGCTCAGGAGCAAATGGAGGTTTTTAAGCTGTTGCAGTGTTATTTCATGGATATAAGTTTGGGCATCTTAATAATGGAGCTTAGTGCTTACTTCGGCAGCACATACATAAATAATAGAAATTAAATAAAAGAAATGCAGATGAGACCCACGGCAGTGTGCCGTTTTCAGCTGTCACTTAAGCAGAGAAGGAAAGGGTGACAGGACTCATATATTATCTATGGGAGTGCAGATTTTTTCCACACATGTGGAGGGCCAGCTGGCAATACGTAGGTCAGAGTTTAAATGCATGTGGCTTTGCCCAGAATGTCTGCTTTAGTCCACAAATATGTGTGTGAAGACACAGCTATAAGAGTGTTCATTGCAGGTAAGATTTTCAGTAGTAGCCAAAGACAGAGTCTCCCTGTGTGTCGTCGGTGGGGGACTAGTGAACTGTGCTAGTGCCCTGTCCCCGTGGGCTGCTGGGATGCTGCCACGAGAGGAGGGTCGGCGCGTGGTGTTCAGTGCAGGGAAGTGTCTCTGTGTGCTTCTGTGTCAGCGTCCGAAAGGACAGGTCAGAATCTGGTACTAGTGGTCAGCTCTGGAGCGGGGACCTCACCTGCCATTTGTGCTGCTTGGATTCCTGCAGTGTGACCACCCACCTTCTCAGAAAACTGCACACTTGTGTGATGCTTATTTTGAGACCGAACTAGCATCCTGAATTAATTCCATGCAACATCAAGAATATTTCATCAGCTCAGTGTATGCTGTCAAGGTGGAAGCCACCCCTATGACATCTTTCTCCCCACGAAGACTCGCCTGCCTCACACTGCTGCAACTCATCGCAGGTGGTCGAGCTACTGAGCTCTTCCATCCTCTCTGATGTTACTTGGTATTTAATAATCACCTGAGGATATACTCAGTCGTTCCTTGTTGTTTACTTTCTACCGATAGAGATTTTCCTAGATTTTGCCACCTAGGGAAGAAAAGCATCTATTTTTATTTTAAACGAATTTTTTTCTTCAAGTCCAACAGAGATTAAAGAAATATACACACACACAAATTTTTTCTAGAAGCTCTATAAATATTGGTATGTAAAACTAATAATTTCTTTCATTTATTAATTAGCCTAACAGTGTTGTCATGTTTTTTATTTTTTATTATTACTTAGTTGGTAAATAGGTAAAATTAATTATGCAAGAGGCAATAATGTGGAAATACTAAGTAGTGTTATGTCCTATGATTTTTTTTTAAATAAAATGCCAACTCAATTTCTTTCATGTTTATTCTATAAATAGCTTAAGTGAAATTAAACCATTTATGCAGCTAGGCTAGAGCTTTTCTTCTATACCAATTTTTTAAATGTTCCTTTGCTGTTTGTAGCATATTTTTTTCCTACAAATCATGACCTTGAAGTGCTTTACTTACTTTCCAAGCCCTTTTGTAAAAATGGTTTTATTGTAAGTCAAGAGAAGTAGAAGGAGGAAAAAATACTTCCATCCAGAAATAGCCGTTATTAACAGTCACGTACGTCATCAACACAGGAAAAGACTGAGGTCGTTATGGTGAATGACAAGGAAAAGAAAGACCCTCGTGTCTGTGGAAGACAAAGAGTATCTTTATGTAAAGATATTGAGAAAGATAAAGCCAAAAAAGTAGCATGTTTCTAATATTAAGAATTAACATCAATAAATGTTTAAAATTCAATCTCTATTTCCCTTACTCCTTCTAGAGAAATCATAGCATAGTTTTCTCCTTAAATAATTTTCAAAGGGTCAAATTTTCTTTAAGCTCTTCCTGAAGCATTCTGACTTAAGAAAATTCATTTGATTAATGATAATTTGGGGGAAGGCCTACCATAAAATAATACAGGTGTTTAAATTTTTTTTAAAGAAACAGATTAAAACATTGAATATTTCAACAGAAATACATATGTTAAACTAGAGGAAATTAGTCCTTATAAAATACCTTCCCTTAACTCCTGATTTTTTGTTAGAAATAATATTTTTCTATTGTGAGAATTTATAAATAGTACTTAAGTTCTGCTCTGTAAGTATAATTTCCTACCTGCTTAGTCTTAGTTCTGTGGTTGACTAGATTAGTTTTTTCATCACAGCTTCTCCATTTGCATCTTTATTCAAGTAATCTTTTCTTGGTCGTTTGAATTTCAGAAACAAGTTTTTACAGGGACTAGCTCATGAATTCTCGCATACTTGAAAAGTGGCTGCCTCATCCCTCGTGTGGAAAGGACAGCTTGTCTGGGTATAAAAGCCTTGAGTGACAACACCATCCACCTCTGTCTCCCTCGGGTCTTTGTAAACTCTGGTAGGATCTGGCCCTGTGCCATCCGCCTTGGAGACCCGGGTCTGCTGGTGTTTGCCTTTGGCTGGTTGTTCGGGTTTGTTCATCGGTTGGTTTTCATCGGTCGCTCCTGGTGCAGTTCTCATCATTCCCTCGTGTTTGGGGACGTTGGCCTGCTGCCTTCTGACCCGTGCAGCAGCCTGGCAGGGGTGACACCAAGTCACACGTGCCTGGGACTGAGGAGCTCCTGTGTGTCCCGGAGCTGCTGCTGTGAGGAGGGGCGAGGCCTCCCCTCCGCGCCCCGCCCTGCTAGGTGGAGGCCTTTTCTCACTAGGCACCTAGGGAGTCGCGCCTTGCCCTTAAACTTCATGAACTTAATCATGCATTCCCATTTTTCCTGGAGTCTGTCGTATACCTTTCAGTCAGAGACTCACTTCTCACTTCAGGGAAGTTCTTTTCCGTTGTACCTCTGAATACCTTTTCTGTCCCATTTGTTGGGCTCTTCACTTAAAAGACACCAAGTTCTTTATTTTGGTGGGCTTTTTTCTTATCTAATCCTGTCATGCCCTAGGACTTCTTTACTTTGGATCCTCTTTTCCTTCCAAGTCCATCTTTCTCTGATTGCCGTTTTATTCTCTGTTTGGCTGGCGTTCAGCATGATCGTGTCCACCTTCTGTGTGGGCGCCATGGGTTTTTCTTCCAGTCGCGTCCGTTTTACTCCCGGCAGTGTGAGTGTTGCTGGTCATGTTGTTTGGGCCTCTGTTGCGTTCTCAGCCCTTCGGCAGGGTCAGCAGACTTCCGCCAAGGCATAATTTTTACATCATGAATTATTATTTTAGTTTTTTTCCCAGCTGTTTAATAACATAAAAGCCTTTCTGCTCTGGGCTGTGCGACAACTGGGCTGTGCCGCTTCGCTGACCCTGGCTTGGCAGTCTCCCTTCTGATCGCATCTGGCATTTTTTCCTCCTCCTTGTGCCTTACTGAATTCCTGTCTTCCCAGATTCGGCTCAGAGGTGCCTTGGGGCACATTTCCTTCTGGACTGAGCTCTTGCTCTCCTCCCACCCCAGAGGCCGTGTGGGCGGTTCTTGACACGTGCTCACCTCCTCTGGCTCCTTCGTCTTCCCTCCGGATAGAGCGGCCTTCTCTGAAAGACCCTAAAAGCATCCCAGAGTGGATTTCCTCCCCGTCAGGAGCCCGCCAGGAACCGTTCTTAACTAGCACCCCGCTCCCACCACTGTCAGGATCCACTGCGGGGTGGGGGCCTTGTCCCCACGTCTCTCCACGGCAGGGGACGAAAGGCTGCCTTGCTGCTGCTTCTCAGATGTGCTCATGTGACACAAGCGCTAACACACAGTGCCACAGTGCCGTCTTTTTAACATTCTTTTATTAATAAAAGAGGTGTGCCTTGTAAGAATTTACACATTTTACGTACTGGGAGCTATGCAGGCTGCCGAGGCGTTACTGTCACTGTTTGTAGGATGTGGAACCCTTGGGGCCGTCGCTGCACCCTCAGTCCTGGTGTCCCAGGAACCGAGGGGGGGGGCGTGTGCAGGGTCCCACGGGAGGCCAGAGCAAGGGCCTCCCGAGCCTGCCTGGGGCCGGAGCCTCCCTAAAGAGGTGGCCCTAGACCCCCCTGGGCGTGAGCTGAAGAGGGGCTTCCCGCAGGCAGGGGCAGAGGGCGGGCTGAGCAGGGGCAGAGACCCCGGAGGCCGGCCTCAGACCACGCTGAGCCCCGTCCTGGCACACCTGCTGCCCGGGGCTCAGTGTCGACGGGAAAGGACTGACCCCATCTCCTCCCTGACACCTTCGTGTCGCTGACAGCCCACAAAATGAGAATCAGGGAGAGCTGGCCCCAGACCCACGTAGTAAAATTCATGAGCCACTGCTGCCACGGGGGCTCCTGGGCCGCTGGCAGCGCAGTGGTGCCCCCAGTGCCCGCCGGCAGTGAGCATTTCCCAGCACCATGACAGACGGCTCCTCTCCCAGAGTCATTTTGAAATGCGGGGAGATTTTCAAACTTAATTCAGTCTCACTGGGAAGAATCAGAAAGTGCGCACAGAGAAGCCCCAGCAGACTGCGCCACGGGCGCTGGACACGTCCTCCCCGTTTGCCTGGAGCCCTGCCGTCCCACGGGAACCCGGGCTGGGCGGGGGGTGCACAGGGCGTCAGCCGGGCCGGCTCTCAGTGTGGGCAGCGCCGCAGCTGGCTGTGGGCCCAGGCCTGGGTTTGTCCCGGGAGGCGTTTTCAGGTTTGGGGGTTAGTTTTATCTTCACACTTGGAGATAGCCCGTTTTTCTTTCTGCAAGCTCAGCCGTGCATTTTAAATGTTTCGTTATATTTTAGCCAGCATTTTTAGATATTTGTAGTAGGTGAATTTCTGAGTCAGTCTGCCATCTTGTCAGCAGTGCTGTTTTTTTTTAACACTTTGTTTTAATCATGTTTAACATGATGGAAGGTTCAGGAAGGTCATATAGACTAACAGTCTGCATATTAGTACTTTCTTTCTTTTTTTTTTTTTTTGAGACAAGGTCTTACTCTGTTGCCCAGGCTGGAGTGCAGTGGTGTCATCACAGCAGCCTCCAACTCCCGGGCTCAAAAGATCCTCCTGCCTTGGCCTCCAAAGTAGATGGGACTACAGGTGTGAGCCACCATGCCAGCCTGCATGTTAGTACTTTCAAAGGAATGATACTCAGTTTTGAAAGCAGTAGCGGTTTATTCACTTCTATCTAAGTGTGATTGTCCTTCTCTATATACACATTTACATAAATAATGTATCAAGTCAGAGCTGTGTGATACATACTTCTAGTTGAAACAGTTACAAACTTTTTGTTTGTTTTTATGAATTCAGATATCTTCCTTATGGCTTCAGTTTAAAATCTATTTGGTTTTCTCTTTAGGCAAGAGACTGACAGTCCAGGACAGGACATGGGGTTTCTGTCCTTCCTGCTGAGATGCGAGGCTCCAGCCAGCAGCAGCCGGTCAGCACTGTCGGCGCGGTCTGGCTGGCTGCCCTCCCAGGGACACAGGGCGCCTTGTTGGGCGCCCCTGCGGGAGGCCAGGCCACCACCACCTCTGCTGTGCTGGCCGTGCCCAGGGCTGGGAAGTAGGACCCACAGTAGCTTGATTGTTCCAAGGGGGATGGGCGGCAGTAGTAATCCCACTCTTTAAAGGATGATGTTGTGTCTTACATAAGCGCCTGCTTATGTTTGAACGCCTGATCTTGACAGGAACTCCATCTTTGAACCACCATATCGGTTTGTCCGCCCCACAAATCTGAGTGCTCAGCGCTGGGGTTGCAGAGGGAATGCAGGCAAGACCCCGCCCCCCCGGGAGCCCGCAGAGCCCTGTCCTGCTGCCGGCCCCTCCCCAGCCCCGATTGCGTCACATGGGCGCGCGGTGGCCCTGTCTTTCTCTGGAGAGGACGTTTGCGTGTTTCTGCGTGAGGACAGTGCAGTGCGCGCAGCACGTTGAGGCACCTGTCTTTGAAAATAGTATTGCCGTTCCTGTGTAACAGTGGCTGGTGTGTGACATTGAGCCGGAGAGTGACAGTTGGGAGTTCACACGTGTGTAATTAATAAGCAGGAAGTCGTTAAGGGGCGAGTGTCCTGTGGCACATAGGAATCGTGCACCTTTCTGGCCTCCGGTAGAGAGGCCCTGATATAGCTGTCCCTGAGAAATTTGGAGTTGCGTGTCTCCGTGGTCCTCTCCCCACATCACATACGTTGCTGGAAACTGTCAGTGTAAAGCTTTCAGTGTTTAATGTTACTGTTTTTAAATGAGCTAATTGAAAATGAAAATAAAATTTCTTAGTTAGAAAACTCTTTTTGCCATCCCTAATGGAGAGGACGTTGGGTCTCTGCAGTCGGAACCGGTTGCCCATCTACAGCAGGATTAGCAATAAAAACGTGTAACCGTATCCTCGAATCTTCTGTCACTTGTGCTGGTTTTGAACATTTTTCCCCCAAAAGATGGATAAATGTACAGGATGTCTAACTGTTAAAACAGTGTGCTGTTATCCTGTAGATATTTGCGTACGTGCTCAAAGTGTGCAGGAGCCGCTATGTGTCCTCGTTCATGCTGCAGAAGCCCAGAAACCCCGCGTGTCCGTGAGGGCGTCTTCAATGCCCACGGCGCGTCTGTGAGGCAGGGCGGGCGTCGGGCAGTGTTGGGACGAGCCGCACAGCTTCACACACGGGACAATTTCCGAGAGGAACGTGTAAATGAGAAAAGTGAGGTGCGGAGAATGCAGAGCTGCCGTCAGACTGGGGCAGCCGAGGGCGTCCGTGTGTGTGTGCTTTTTCATGAGCGCAGATCAGCTCGGCAGGTCACATAAAAAAGGGTAACCAGTTGCTTCTAGAGGGGGGACTTTTTCCCATTCTGCACATTCTGAAGTTAGGGAGAGCAGTAATTTGTCTAGAGAATGTTCACGTCTGGTTGGTTGGAATGTCCTCATGCCACTCGCTCTCCGTTTGTCCCTGGCGTGTGTTCCGGCTTCACCTAGTTCTAAATTGCGTATGGCGTGGGCAGCAGGACAGGGAACGGCCCGGATGGAAACGGGTAGGCGCTACGCTGCGTCTGGGGAGGCACCCCGTTCTACTGCAGTGTAGACTCACAGCCTCGCCTGGCATTGGCCACACTCACGCCCCAAAACCGTGTCTCTGCAGCAGCAGTGGCGGCCATGTATTACAGCTACTACATGCTGCCGGACGGCACCTACTGCCTGGCGCCTCCCCCTCCGGGAATCGACGTGGCCACTTACTACAGCACCCTTCCTGCTGGCGTGACCGTGTCCAGCTCCCCCGGGGTGACGACCACTGCCCCTCCGCCTCCCGGGACCACGCCGCCGCCCCCACCAACCACAGCCAAAACGAGCAGCGGGGCCACCTCCACCACCACCACCACAAGGTAAGTGTGGCCGACTGCCTGCTGCCTGCCAGAGCCACTCGGCACAGCAGCGACCAGGGGCTTCTCTGTCGCAGTTGGGGGTTGTGATCTGGCTTGCTCCATCATCTGAGTCGTCGTCATCCAAATCCCCAAGTTACAAAGTTGACAGGGAAACAGAAATCGCTGTAGCATGAAAATTCTTATGCAAGGAAGTCCAGCCACTTAGGAACTCCCACTCTGGTCTCGCGTCCGCACCTGCCCTCACCCCCAGCGTCTGTTCTCGTGAGTCCTGTGATGGACGGTGTGAAACTCACCATGAGGTGGAGCTGCAGTTGTTTGCCAGACACGCAGGGTGCCAGAGAGTTGCCGATGGTGGCATTGGGGTGCTTCCTGAGTCTCGCACAAGCCGTCGGCAGGTGGGGACCTGGCAGTTAGACCAGGCACCCCACGCCGAGCAACGGGGCGCCCGGCCCTCCAGCAGAAAGGGCTCCTCGGTGCTGCAGGTGGACGAGTACAGAACAGGTGCCTCATCAGAGGGACTGGAATGTCCCATGTTTACAAGAGGCTCTTGGGAAACTTAACCAAACACTCGACTATTTCTGCGAAGGTGACCCTCTTTCAGATCTCACTGAGAAAGTCAAACATGAAATGAAGGATTTTGAGTCATGCTAGCCGACTTTTTCAGTATAACACAAAGCCAACCCGTGACTTACTCTTAGTTGTTTCTAAGAATTAGCTTGGGATTGGAGGGAAATGTTAACTAGGAAGGGAAGAAAATGAACCTGTTCTTATCATTTTATGCCTCATTTTTCAATAAAATCCCTGTTTTCACCGTTAACGATGACGGTCTCTGTCCGACTGGCTCTACTTAGCCTCATCTTCCGTAAAGAGCCTTCCTCGTGCGTGTGTGACCCGCGCACCTGTGAGTGTCTGAGCCGGGAGAGGTCCCGCCAGCAGCTCATGGGGCGCCAGGGCCACGCAGCTGACGGGGATCTCCTCCGCAGTGCACTTGCTCCCGCGGCCGCCATCATCCCCCCGCCCCCCGACATCCAGCCCGTGATCGACAAGCTGGCGGAATACGTCGCCAGGAACGGCCTGAAATTTGAGACCAGCGTTCGTGCCAAGAATGATCAAAGGTCAGGCGAAAATTTTAGATATTAGGAATATGGTATTTGGGGTGTTTAGCTTCTGTTAAATCTAGATGCATAATTCCTTTTTTATGTTTTTAATCCTTTTTCTCCACTCAAATGTTTTTAGATAGATTGTATACTCTTTTTGTTTAGAGTTGGATTGGTGTTTTTTATTGCATTACCTGGTTTCGTTTCAGTTTGCTTTGTTTTGTTTTTTAAGTAGAAATGTTGAAGCTACCTAAAATAAAAGGCTGGAATTCATGCTTTTCAAGAATCTGCCTTGGAAATGTAGACACAAACCTTTCTTTTTTCAAATCACGTGCCTCAAGTAGTAAAACGGAAAGCACGAGTTTGCATTTCCGGTGTGACCTGGGCAGATGATCCAGCCTCCCTCTGCCTCAGTCTCCCGTGTCTGAACGGGTAGCTGTAAAAGCACCGACTTCATAAACTTGTTAGGAAAATTAAAGAGTCATCGTAGAGTGTTTGGAATAGTGCCCATGTAACTGCAGTACGCCTGTCTTATTAAACGACTTGTTTCCTTGCTCTGCAGGTTTGAGTTCCTGCAGCCATGGCACCAGTACAACGCCTACTACGAGTTCAAGAAGCAGTTCTTCCTCCAGAAGGAGGGAGGCGACAGCACACAGGTACGTACCTGAAGGTACGGACACAGATACAGAAATAGCTTCCTGTTTATTCTCAGTGTGTGTAAAAGGGCTTGTTGGTTCTAGATTTCTTTTTAATGTGTGTATACTGTCTTTAGCTTTCGCTGCCTCAGAGTTAAAACTTGTTTTAGATCTGTTGAGAATGTTCAGTCGAGCTCACAGGGTGTTGATGATCATTTGTCCTGCACGTTCTAAACAAAAAAAGTCCCGTTTCTGCAAGCATTCGGTGTTCTGGCTGTCTGCCGTTTCTGACTGCTCTTGTGTTGTATTAACACTCATTTGAATGTGCGCGATGTGTGCGCGTGCCTCACTGCTGGCCTGTGTGTAACGACCAGGGTGGAGGCCTGTGTCCTGCAGCATGGCCTGCGCCCGGCCCTCACGCCCTCCCTCCTCGTCAGGGGCCCCTTGGGAGCATCTGGAAGTCATCAGTGTCCAGAGAAAAGATAATGAAAATTGATTGGTTCACAAGGCAGTATCAGAGCTGCAAGAAGTACAGTGTTTCCAGAGGAGAGAAGATTTCCTTTCACCTCTTTTCTTTCTTTCGTAGCAGGAAGTAGCAAATCTGAAGTTGGAAGCATATCCCGTAGTGCTTCTTGGCTAATAACGTACAAATGCTGTTATCCCATGAAATATATATGTGTATCGTATCTTTCTCTCTCTCTCTCTCTGTCTCTCGACAAATTCTTCATAGTTTCTGATGTAGCAGTTTACAGCCATGTTTGATCTCTCAGGCTGCGTCAGCGCCAGAGGAGGCTCCGGCAGACGCCACTCCAGAGAAGCCTGAAGACACCGGGGAGGGTGGCGTTCCTGAAGACGCGGCTGAGGCGGGAGGACGTGCGGGCGGGAAGAAGGAGGCGGCGTCCAGCAAGACCGCCCCGGACGGGAAGCTGGTGAAAGGTACGCCACTGCCGAGCTGTGTCACGGACCCGCAGGTTCTGCCCTCAGTTAGCAAGAGGGAGTCTCGGTTCTTATTACCAGGAGCCTTTAGCCGCAGCACAGACAGGGTGGGGCTGGCGGCACCTTTCCGGTTGCCTCAGGCGACCTTCCTGGCGTGGCGCCTGGAGTCCCGTGAGTGTAGGCGAGTCTCGAGTGGGTGTCTAATGGCCCGTGCTGCGCAGGTTAACAGACCTGTTGAGGAAATTTCAAACCGTGTGTTTACCCCATCTGACTTCCGAAACATTGTTTGTGTGCAAACTCTTGTACCCACGAAATTTATTTTCTTCATTTGCCAAAGCAGATTCCTTGAGAATCTCTACCAGGCAATCCTCTCCTCATTCAGTTTACTTACCTTGTGTTCTTAGAAGGAGATTCCCATCCCGAGGGACAGGCATGGGTGTGAATGGCCGATGTAATAAAAAGCCAAAGGAGAAGGCTGGAGCGGGCGTGCTGGCAAAGGCCCGTGTGGCAGCGCCCGATGAGAGCAGTTGGTTCCCCTGGGTGGGGTGGGAGGGGCTTTGTGCAGAGGAGGTGCTCGCCTGGTGTGGAGGGAGGACCGGAGGCCCAGGGAGGCGGCCCTGGGCCCAGGCCCTGTGGCGTGAAGCGGGGAAGCCTGGAGAAGTGGGCATGGCCAGCTCGTGGGGGCTCCCTGGGAGGCCGCACAGCCTTACAGGTTTAAGGTCGGAGGAATGACTGCCCAGTCTGGTAACTCTGAACAGATTGGGGCAGGGCGCCGTCGCGGGTTTTTGGTGGGTTGGCGGGCTGGAGCGGAAGGCGGTGTGGGGCCGGGCTGCGTGCGAGCACGCCTTGCCTGGGCTCGCCTCGTCTGGGAAGAGTGGGATCTCAGGCAACCGGCCGACACGGGGAATGGCTGACCGGGAAAATGCAGGTTAGAGAGTAAATGCATTTTCAAATTAGTGATGGGAATGTGGCCTCGCCGTGAGTCAGAGCTATCTGCGTCCTGAAGGCTGGAGCAGAAAGACGGGCAGGCGCGTCAGCACTGAAACCATGGGTCAGCGAAAGAAGGGGCTGTGAGAATGTTACTTATAAAAAAATCCATCAAATGCGGTGAAACTTTATTCAGAGGAAAATATATATGTAGCCTTATATGTTTAGGTTGGTAAACAAAAAATAAAAAACAAGCTTTGAACTAAGACCTAGGAAGAAACTAAAACGCATCTAAGGAAGGCAGGAAAAGGAGAATCGGTAAAAATCAAGGCAGAAGTTCATGAGAAAATAATAAGGAAAGACCAATAAAATACATAGTCATTGTGCATGTTTAATATAGGAAAAAACAAATGCAAATTTGCAACATGAACATTCACAAAAATAACATATAGATTTCTTTAGGTTTGAATAAATTTGAAAAATCACTGAAAAATGTTATTTTCTAAGAAAATATAAATTGGTGAAATTGTTTCCAGAAGAGATAGGAAACTGACATAGATCTGTGACCTGAAAGAATTTTGAAATGTTGGTCAGTGAAATACCTCTAAAACCAGGCAGTCAGCCAAGACCAAGGTTGGGTTAATTTACCCTCAAGAAATAGAACTCCTGTGTCATTAAAGCTACTCCGGAGCGTAAAGAAACATGGGAAATTATGAAGCTCTCAAAGCTTAGTAATCTATAGACCACCATCACTTTCAAGTATAGATGTTAAAATATTAAACTGAATCCAGCTATATGTTAGAATAGTAACAGATCTTCCATTGTAATTTGTCGTATTAACAGATAGAAGATTTTTCATGCTTTTATTTCAGTAGATGCTGAGAAATTTTGATGATAAATCTTATTTAATAATAACTGATGTTGGAAAAACAGGCTTTTCATTTTGGGAAAAAAAATAAGACATCACATCTAATAACAGTAATTCCAGATAAATTCAGTATTTAAATGTAAAAAAGACCATAAAGGTAGAAGAAAATAACGGTAAATTTTTTTATAATCTTGAAGTTGGAAAGGACTGTCTAAGAATTGACACCATAGTGAATAGGCCTGCTAAGGGCAGGGCCTGAATAAAGCTAAAAGACAAATGTGGAAATGGTGGTAATTGCTAACATAATAGAACATAAAGGGTTAATATCCTTAACATAACATAGAAAATACAATCACTGCAGTAGAAGAATGGACAAAGAACATGAAAAGATAGTCCAAAAAGAAGAAAATCAGATGGCCAGTAAATAAATTTTTTTAATATATCCTTAATAACAAGTTTTTGGTTTTTGCATTTTAAATTGATAGTTTAAAAAATAATACTCAATGGTGGAGAGGCTGTAGGCAGTGGCCGTGTTGTTTTTGGAAGTGTGAGTTGATAGAGCCCAGCAATGTGGACCAAATTTTAAATGTGATGCCTTTCCACCCCCAAAAACATACCCTCACCAGGATGCTTGTACAGGGATGTGCACCATAGGGCCTGTTAGTTTTTACAAATAGAAGAATTGAAGGCTGGGTGCGGTGGCTCATGCCTGTAATCCTAGTACTCTGGGAGGCCAAGGCAGGAGGATCACTTGAGCTCAGGAGTTTGAGACCAGCCTGAGCAAGAGTGAGACGCTGTCTCTACTAAAAATAGAAAAAATTAGCCGGGCACGGTGGTGCATGCCTATAGTCCCAGCTACTTGGGAGACTGAGACAGGAGGATCTCTTGAGCCCAGGAGTTGGAGGTTGCTGTGAGCTAGGCTGATGCCATGGCACTCTACCTGGGGTGACAGAGCAAGACTTTGTCTAAAAAAGAAAAGAAGAAGAAGAAAGAAAAAAAAAAGAATTAGAAACAGTTGTGGGAGATGTAAAATAAATTCGCATGACAATACTAAGAAATAGTATTGCTGCTTTTTTTAAAAAATGGTCTATATTGACATGGAAACATGTCTGCACTATTTATCCAGGAAGGTGTTGCTGCTTAAGTGAAAACAGCAGTTATGAAGCTGTAAGGTATGGTCCCGGTTTTCTTTTGTGTGTGTTTTCCATATTTGAATTTTAGTCGATCTTTCATTGTGCTCATTTATGTTCTCAAAATCTCCCAAAGAGGATGTATATTACTTTTGAAGTTAGAAGTTAGCAATAAAAGTTACTGCCTTAAAAATGGAAGCCTACTGGATGTAGCAGATGGAGGGTTTGCTCCCAGGTGCTCACTGCTCTGTGCTGGGTGCCGGGCTGCGTCAGTGTGTGCGGGAGACAGGTCGGGCATCTGTGTGAGGAGGTGCCCTGGGCCAGCCCTTCAGGAACAAGAAAGCACCAGGTAGGAGAGCAGGTACTCAGCTAGGGCCGCAGTGGTGAGGTGGGTGTGGCCCAAGCTGAGGTGGAAGGCAGGGGCCAACCCAGGTCACACAGGTTTTTTAAACCCCTGTATGGATCCATGGGTTTTACTCTTGATTCGATGGGAAGCCATGCGTTCATAGGACATGCTTTCCATATGTTGTGATGTGCTTTGGAAGGAGGGTTCTAGGCAGAAGCAGTAGTTCCATGATTAAATAATTCTACAGAAAGAACTGATTCCTCATCCCCTGTGCTGAGCTGAGTTGCCTTGAGAAAGTCACTTAGCCTTTTTGGGCTCAGTGTCCGCGGGGGGGGGGGGGGGGGGGGGGGGGGGGGGCGCCTGTCTGCCGCCTGGTAGAGCTGAAAGGTAAACCGAGGAAGCCTGCAGACTGCATGTTAGTTCTTTAAATCCCTTTTATTTTTATATTTATTTTTCAAGAGACAAAGTCTTGCTCTTTTGCCCAGGCTGGAGTGCAGTGGTGCGATCATACCTCACTGTAACCTTGAACTGCTGAGCTCATGCGATCCTCCCGCCTCAGCCTCCAGAGTAGCTGGGATTACAGACTTGTGCCACCACAGCTGGCTGATCTTTAAATTTTTTTTGTAGAAATGGGATCCTACTGTGTTTCCCCGGCTGTCCTCAAGCAAGCATCCCACCTCAGCCTCCCGAGGCACTGGGATTACAGGCGTGAGAGCGTACGCCTGGCAGTAGATACTAGCTTTAAAATATCCGCTTTATGTTACTATGTTGGCAGGAAGTGCTCCAAAAACTTTCATCTTAATACATTCTTTGTTGATTGCTAATTTTTCAAATTTGAAGAAGAGATGGTTGTAAAGAATTATTTTGAAATCATTTGGTAACACATTTTAGTCTATCCCCTTGAGCGATTTTGATTAACATTTTATGTGAAGCTTTCTCTCCTAGAAGTTTCCTTGACCTTATGTTTATTAAAGGGATCATATTACTATAGGCCGTAAAGGGTTTATTTTGTTAAATTTTTTTTCTTATGAAAAATTTCAAACATGTACAAAAACAGAAGGTGGTCTGCTGACCCCCGCTTGGCCCCCCGTGCAGGTGTTCAGCAGGTTGCCCTGGGCTGGCCTTGCTTTGACTACACCGGCCACTTTATTGACTTCCACCCCCAGAATGTTCATCATAGCATTTCCACAAATATTTTAGTATGTATCTCTAACAGATAAGGACTTTTTAAAAATGTAACCACAGTAAAATGGTTACTATAGACTCTCCTTACAGAATATATTTTTAATCCCTTGTGTTATATCCTTGTTCTGGGGGTGCTTGTGAATGTAAACGTACACTGTCCCAGTATGGGATACAGTTGCATAACATTGTCTGTAGGAGACTGATTTTGCTACTTTTTATTTTTAACTTATAAAATACTGCTCTCCTATTTAGTATCTTGGTGTGTACTGTGTAGCTTGAGATCATTGATGAAAGCTTGCTCTGTTTCGAAGGACCTGGGCTGGGATGCTACCTGCTTAGCGTCTACTTCACGTCACACACGGGTTTATAATCATACAGTGCTAAACGTGAGAGAGCGCCTCAGAGGCCAGCAAGTAACCCCACGCTGTCCTGCTGAGGGAGTCCAGGTGCCACCACTGAGATGGGCCACACCCCTTCTAGGGCCTGCCTTTGTTTACCCAGAATCCTCCTCCTACTCAAAGTCAGCAGGTTTGCAGTGCACTTAAAATTCCACTTCATTGTAATTTACTTGAATTTCCTTCATAAATATTTACTCACAGTTTTTAAAAATAAAGTATCGTATTGCATCCAATTAGCTCTCATTAAGGGCTATTTATGGAACAAGAAAGGGAGTCCATGTTTGTTGAGTGGGTTGGGATGGAGAAGATGTTCTCTTGGGCCTTCATGTTTCTGTTAAATTAAGTTTTCCAAATATTCTAGGGGGAAACGATTGCACCACCTGTTATGCCGTGTTTAACATTTTTTTGTAGGTGTAGAGAATGACTTAACATAACACCTACCACTAAAATAGGCAAAAATGTTTGCTGAATAAAGGAATGGATTCCAGAATTTTGCGTTGTAAGAAAAGGTTATTTTATGTAATGGAGTTTTCTTTAAAGATACCTTTTTATAGTGGAGTCACATCATATGCCTACTTAAGCAAATTCAGCTATATATTGAGCCATGAAAAAAATTTTATAAAAGAAAAATGATAAGAATTGACCACTGAAAATTGTAGGTATGGATGCCAAAGCTCTGGCGTCAGCCAATGGGTCCCTGCGGGCAAGGCGGCCGCCTCCGTGCAGCCTCCGCCAGTGCAGGTCTCGGTGTGAGCCGCCAGTGCTGGGTCCAGGGACGTGGGCCTCGCCGCATGCGGTAGGCATTTGACCAGGACCTCAGTCCTACGGCAGACCCTGCGTAAGATGTGGCTCCACCCTGGTCATCCCCTTCCCCCCAGCTGACGCTCAGGCGGGTGGCAGGGCCTGTGACGATTCTGCTCTGTGCTTCCAGTTGCCTAAAATGTATCATGATTCTCACCTTTCCTCACTAGCTTCATTTGCTCCAATAAGCTTTGCAATCAAGGCCAAAGAAAATGATCTACTTCCCCTGGAAAAAAATCGTGTTAAGCTAGATGATGACAGTGATGATGATGAAGAAAGCAAAGAAGGCCAAGAAAGTTCTAGTAGTGCTGCACACACTAACCCGGCAGTTGCCCCACCCTGTGTAGTTGTTGAGGAGAAGAAGCCTCAACTTACCCAGGAGGAGCTAGAAGCAAAGCAAGGTTTGTCGATAGCTTTTGAACTTCTTGAAAGAAAGAAAATACATAAATATAAGATTTTTCTGCTAAGCCAAAAGCACTGAGACTGCCAAGTGGAATCTCAGGCCTTTGCAGATCAGAGCCGTTTGTGAGTTGCGTGCTATGTCTGAGGTTCCGAAGTTCTCTGTCAGATGATGAGCTCTGCTCCTCACTGAGCACCAGAGTGGTGCCTCTGGCAAGTCCTTTCAGAGGAACCTCGGTGGCCAACTGAAACCTAATGGGCCGGGGCGGAGTGCTTTAATGGAGGCTCTCTTTGTGCTCGGCAGGCAGCCCCAGGGTGAGACGCAGCCTACGCTCCCTGCTCGGGCTGGCGCGCCAGCGCAGGAGGTGCCCTTTTGTGCGGCTGTCTCCCTGCGCGACCACCCGCCCCTCCAGGCTCATCTTCACGGGTCACAGCCCTCCGCCCGGGTCACAGCCCTCCGCCCGCAGTGCTGGGGCGTCTTACCGTCCTCCTGCCCTGCTCCAAAATAAATTATAGCCTGAGTTAAAGAGTTAATTGACCATGGCTTTTGTGGTTTTTACCCATTCTAACTGGTTTTCTCAAATTGCTTCTTCTGTATGTACACAAACAGATCAAGCAGCATTTATAAGAGGTAATTTTTTAACCACAATATGCCTCACGATCAAGAACTCACCTTGTGCTGCAGTGCTCTCCCTGAGCAGACTTGTGTTCCTGCTTGTACTTGTGCGTGCAGACCAGACCGCTGTCGAATGTCTGGAATAGAGCACTTTCGTAGAGCACCGCTGCCTGGCGTGAATACTCCGGACACGTGTGTGTGAGAGCCATTCTGAGGGTCCCGTTATTTCGGCTTTCACTAGTGTGGAATCCATCGGCCTTCTGACTTCACGGTTAAAATGTTAAAAAGGCATTATAAACTAATTCAAAATTTGATTTGTCCAGTGTGTGTGCCTGTTCTGAAATTTGTATCATACCCATTTTTTTTTAAATAACTGCCTTCATTATATGACCCTTATGCTGGCTTGAAAATTAAGATAGCAAGAAGCAATACTGTGTGCTCTAAACGTCTCTCTCTCGTGTTGTTTTGTTTTGTTTTGTTTATTCTTTAAGCGAAGCAAAAGCTGGAGGACCGCCTTGCCGCTGCCGCCCGGGAAAAGCTGGCCCAGGCGTCTAAGGAGTCAAAGGAGAAGCAGCTTCAAGCGGAACGTAAAAGGAAAGCGGCGTTATTTTTACAGACCTTAAAAAACCCTCTGTCAGAAGCAGAAGTTGGGAAAGTCGAGGAGAGCCCTTTCAGTGTAGAGGTACGTCGCACAGACTCCCAGCCGCAGGCCTGGCCATGACCCCTCCGGCTGCTCACGTCTGTGGCCTGCAGGGGTGGGGGTTACATTAACCTACGGGCTCCTTCTTCTGTGCGTCCGTCAGGCTCCAGTGCTGGTCCTCCTGTGGGGACACATGTGCGCGTCCGCACAGAGGCTGGCTGTCACCGCAGGGCGTCCTCAGACCTCTGGGCCCGGGGCCAGCACCTGTGCCTCAGAGCTGCCCTCCCGGGGCTGGCGGGAGGGCCTCGTGCGGGGCCTGCCGGGGAAGTGCGGGGAACGGACCGTACGTGGCAGAAATTCTTACGCCACGGTCTATAGCTGCATCAGTTTTAATTAAAAGGAAAAGTAAGATGTGGTCACCGTTGTCTTTCTAAAGGGGGAATTGAGGGCAGACTCCAGGGGCAGGTGGCCCCTTCCTCGGTGGTGTGACCAGGGGTGTGGCCTCCAACAGGATCGTCACGTGGCTGCCGTACAGGGCTCTGTGTAGCAGGGTGCCTGGCGCAGGGCCTGCGACCCGCCGGCTCCCGCAGCTTAGACAGCGCCGGCAGTCAAGCCCCTTCCGTGAAGCTCTGCTCTTTCCTCGTCACGTCAATTTAAAGTCTCTTAAGTTTTATTTTAGAATCTTTATGGCATTTCATTTCTGAATTTTAGTTTGTATTTAAACTATGCTTCCAAGATATCTAGAGATTCTTTTGGGAGTCCTGGAACATTTTGGAGATAAAACTTCTGTAAAGCAGGAAGAGCCATAGAGCAGGAAGACGCACTGAGGCTTAGCGGAGGGCGGTCTCCGTGTCAGCACACTGACAACACTGAGGTCCTCATAGCTGGTCCCACAGTTTTAGATAAATTAAAACCCTGCCTTACATTCGAACTGTGATAATAGGATGAGCTGTAGATCCACAATTAAACAGTAGCTAAAAAGTTCAGGCTTTATGCTTTTTTAAGAGTGGTTCAAAACAGTCATTTTAAAAGAATCGATCTCAACCTAATCTCTTGTTTAAAAAAAAAAAAGGAAAGGTAGTAACGCCAGGAATTTTACGTTTTGAAAAGTTTTGAACCTTCGGAAAAATTGAAAGGACGGTAGAAAACCCCAGCGCACCCTTGCCAGCCGCCCGCTGTGCCCGCCTGCGCGTGCTCGCTCGCAGGCCAGGGCAGCGCCCCTGAACGCGCCCGCGTGTTTCTCCCGGAGGACCTCGGGTGCTGTCCTTTCTGTGAGTGTCCACAGATGTCTTTTGTAGCCAGCTTTCCCCTGGGCATAGCAAGGCACTTCACTTTTTGTACTTTAATTATATTGACATTTCTAAGAGTCTAGACCATTATTCAGAACTAATCCTCTGCATGAAGTCACTTGGTTTATTTGTTTTTCTGTGGAAAGCAGCATTGAGTCCAGCTTTTTACCATTTTGCTGAAGGCTGAATCGCCTTTCTTTTTTGACATTGGGTCTTGCTCTGTCTCCCAGGCTGGAGTGCAGTGGCGTCATCACAGCTCACAGCAGCCTCAGACTGCTGGGCTCCAGCGATCCTCCTGCCTCCGCCCTCTGAGTAGCTGGGACTGCAGGCACCTGCCACCAGGCCCAGCTGATTTTTCTCTTTTTTATAGAAACACGGTCTTGCTATGTTTCTCAGGCTGGTCTCAGACTCTTGGGCTGAAGCAATCTTTTCTCCTTCCCGCCAGAGTGCTGGGATTGTAGGCGTGAGCCACTGCACCCAGCCTTGAATCAGCTTTCTCATGTCAGGCTGAAATCCTCTCAAATCTGGCAGGAGGCCTAAAAACAATAGCTGAATTGGACTGGAAAGAATAGTGAATGTGAGTTTGTGGGAGACCTTGTCGAGTTATGGAATGCCGTGGAATGTTCCTGCTCCCTGAGTCCTGGGTGTTCCAGACCACCTGGTCTGAAACCACCTAAGCTTGTTGTCAGTGGTCCTGACACCATCTCCCCAACCCCTCTCCACACGTCCTCAGAGACAGTCCCCATTCCAGCCACTTAGGCAGAAGCACAGAGGATCCGTGTCATTCCTTAGCTTTGAAAAGATTTCTGCAGCAGTAAGGAATGAAACACGCACCAACTAAAAGTCATGGAGACTGCTGCAACCATATAGAAAAATGCTTTTGGTATGATGAAGGGAAGAAGGAGAATGTAAAATATCTTCACTTTCATGGTTGCAGCTATAAAAATTGTGCATATAGCAAGGAAGGAGAGAAAACTTAAGAAAGTAAAGGAACTGTTAGAGTGGTATGTGGGTTCTTTTAACCACTTCGGTACCACGCTCACCGGCCACAAAACCTCGCCCACAGCTGGCACTCACAGTCCGCACGATAGTTTGTGCTGTGCATTGACGACGCATCTGTTTTGCTCTCGTGTGATGAGGAAAGCTTTAAAGCACTGAAAGCTTGTTTTACTTTATAGGCAGCTTTAGGATAATAACTATGATAACTCCTACTAAGGACTTGTTAAAAGGTCACAGATTCGTAGTAACTTATTAGCTGTACGTACACACTGCAACTGCAGAGATAAAAGTAAAAGCTTTTGGCTGTCGACGCTTGGCTGTGCACCTTCATATCATGGCTGTCAGCTAAAGTCGACGGTATCGTTCATCTGTGGCTGTCAACTGTAGTTGACGCTGAGCTGTGTGCGTTCATCTGTGGCTGACAACTATAGTTGACGCTGGTACTGAAGTGGTTAATTTCCTTTATTGTTTTGATATCATTTGTGCAGTGAATAAAGGGGTTAATTTAAAGACATCTGTAGGCCGGGCGCAGTGGCTCACGACTGTGATCCTAGGACCCTGGGAAGGCAAGGTGGGAGGATTGCTTGAGCTCAGGAGTTCAAGACCAGCCTGAGCAAGAGTAAGACCCTGTCTCTACTAAAAATAGAAAAATCAGCTGGGCTTTGTGGTGCAAGCCTGTAGCCCCAGCTACTCAGGAGGCGGAGGCAGGAGGGTCTCTTGAGCCCAGGAGTTTGAGGCTGCAGTTCTGACTTCCCTGTGGCTAGTGGGGGCTCTAGGTGCTGGCGCTGCCTTCTCAGACCTCACGAGGGCCAGCACTGAAATCCCAGTAGCGTCTTTCATCCTTGAGTTTCCGTCTTAGTTTTCGTACACATGTACTCCTAACTGAGAGTCTGTAGTTACTGGGGTTTTTTAATGCGTAAAGCTGGGTTTCCTGGTGGTCCAGTGGCAGAGCTCTCCCTCAGCCAGCTGCACACAGCAGTGCGAGGTCAGACCGGGGCCCGCCTGGGGCGCCTCTGAGCCCAGAGAGCCGAGAGGAGCTCGCAGCCTCCCCGCATGGTGCTTCGGTCACTGTGGACGGAAAGCTTCCCCCTCCGTGTGCACGTGGGAGAGGCCGTAGCCAGGATGCGGAACCTCTGACGTGATAAAGCTTGCTGCTTCTGTAATTTAAAGCATCACTCAATATCTGCTATGGGCAAATCTTGATTAGTGGCAGAGTGGAAATAGGTGTTCTCAGATGTAGAGGTTGGTTTCTTATCAAGCACTTACATGCTAGAATTGTTTTAACAATAAAGTCACTTAAAATTTAATCTGAAAAATATTGTTACACTGGAAGAATTTGAAGTGAGAAGCACCTTTTTGATAAGAGCTGTCCTACAGTGGGACAGGTTTCCTTGAGAAAATGTGGGCAGAGATCACTTAGAGCCTTAGGAAAGAACGTGGCAAGGCCGAGTGCAGTGGCTGTCGCTGGTGGCTTTGGGCAGCTCCCGAGGTCAAGGTCAGAGTGTCGTTTGGGGCCAGGAGTTCAAGACCATTGTGGGCAACATAGCGAGACCCCATCTCAGAAAAAAAGAACCTGCAGAGTCACGTAGGAGAGGACAGTCAGGCCCCAGGGGAGGAAGGCAAGATTGTCCACCGTGCTGCCGGGACCTGTGTCCCGAGTCGTGTGAGCCGGGAGCACGCTGGGAAGGAGGCGAGGCTGCAGGAGAGACTCTTTTGTTACTCAGCTGCACTGCCTTGGAGGGTCTGCTCACCGTGAGTGGACGGCGTTAGAGACGGTGTGCTGGAGTGTTAGCAGCAGGGGCCGAGAGACCACGGAGCAGCGACCTCGAGTGGTGGCCTGCTCTCAGGGTGGGGCCTGCTGCCCCTCCCACCGCCCTCGTCGGAGCATGACTGCTCAGACTCTGTGTCACTCTCCCCCACTCTTTCGGCCTGGCAGGCAGACCCCAGGAGAGGAAGTCAGCAAGGAGGACCAGACCCCAGGCAGGCGCAGACTTAGCAGCACCACCCTTGTTCCCACCGGCTCCAGTCAGGGAGCAGGGCCTGCGGGAGCCCCTCTCCAGGGGCAGCCAAACTCGAGCGGCTTTCCAAAGCCTTACAGCCCGGTGCTCAAGGCACGGAATGATAAATTGCAGGTTTCTCACTGTGTCTCGAGGTGTGCATTTAATGACTGGGGTTAAAACTGACTTCAGGAGAATCGAGGAGGAACCTGCTGGGGAGGCGGGGAGGGCTGAAGGCAGCTGGCCAGGGCCTGAACACGACACGGCTCTTCGCGGGGAGAGGAGGCCGCTTCTCGGCCCGGGTGCCGGTGCTCCTGGTGTGGGAGGTCCTCCCCGATGCGTTTGGGATTTGTAGGCTCTTCTCTGCACGTGTGAAAAAATCAAAGAGGAACCCATTTAGTTTGGACCTTCTGTAAAAATTTTTTCAGAGTAGTACTGAGGTTCATAAAAAACTTCGTGGAGGTTCAGGGGATCTCCTTTTTTCAATGGAAAGTTAAAATTATTAAAGGACAAACAGATTTTTTTTCAAGCACAGTATCATTGTTACTGTGTTCCTTTCGTTGCGTCAGGCTGCCAACGGCGTGACGCAGGAGCTGCTGCAGACGGGAGGCGTCTCCCAGTCCCCAGGGCGCGAGGAGTCACTTCCCTGAGCTGCCGGGGAGATCTTTGTGAATAGCCGTGGGAAGGACACGGGCCTTGCTGTGAGATGGTTGCTGTGTTATCGGTGTGAGGGACCCAAAGTTGAAATCGTATAAATACATATTTTTAAATGTCGTATTTCCCCTGCTAATACCCAGACATTTACTTTTGTTTCCAGGAGACCAGTGCTGTGCCCTGTCCTCTACTGACTGGGGGCAGACCTCTGCCTACTTTAGAAGTTAAACCACCCGAAAGGCCTTCAAGCAAAAGCAAAGACCCACCGAGAGAAGAAGAGAGAGAAAAGAAAAAGAAAAAGCACAAAAAGAGATCTCGAACAAGATCACGGTCTCCGAAGTACCACTCGTCATCCAAGTCCAGGTCTAGATCACACTCAAAAGCAAAGCATTCTCTTCCCAGTGCCTACCGCACGGTGCGGCGGTCTAGGTGGGTGTGCAGGGCGGCGCCCGCCGCTGCGTGCTGTGTCTGGTGTGCGTGCGTTGTGTCCTGCGCCCAGTGCCGGGAGAGCCGGGCAGGAAGCTTGACGTCAGTGCAGCTTTCATTAAGCAGGCGTGTGCGCGTGCATGTGTGTGTGTGTGTGTGTCCTGCAGGCCCAAGTAAGATCTTTTGAAACTACTGTTTTGTCTTTTATTTAACTTCTCAGAGCTCATCCAACACTGCCAGGTTTAAAAAATGGATTGATTTAAATGTTAACAGGTCCTGGAAGCAAGTCTAGCACATCTGCTGAACGTGTGAAAAATTCATGGGGCGGTGTGCTGGGGCCCTCGTGTTGTTTGCGTGAGTGGCCTGTCCCACGCTGATTTCTTTCGGTTATGTCAGTTTCGAGGCAGGAGGAGTCTTTACGGCGTGGTGCGTGTTGGGTTCCCCTGCGCAGCACCTGCCGGCACACGTGGAGTGGGCGGAGCACAGACCTGTGTCGTGGGTCCGTCCGCCTCTCCACGCCCCTGCTGAGAGCCCCTGCTCTGCCCAGAGCCGCCTTCACCAGCAGCCAATTTTTGAAAAAGCGGCCACAGACGATAATAGAAACATTGAAGAGTCATGGAATTTACTGCTTAGTAAAACCGTTTTTAAAAAAAAAACAACCGAGCGGCTCACAGGAGGTTCAGAAAGGCACATCGTATTTTTAAGACTCTCGTCGCCCCTGTGGTGTGTTGCATCGCTTGGGCCCTTGTGAGTCTCCCTCCAGCACAGCACTCCCGCTGTTGTGGTCCAGCGTTTCTTATATAGTTGACGTCAGCCCTTGCCTTTCCATAGGAAAAATGCAGGTGCCCTGTATGCCTTATGTTTAAAAAAGAAAAGAAGTATAGGCTGGGCACAGTTTCTCATGCCTGTGAGAGCTAATCCTAGCTCTTTGGGAGGCCAAGGCAGGAGGATTGTTTGAGGTCAGGAGTTCAAGACCAGCCTGAGCAACATAGCAAGACCCCATAGCTACGATAAATAGAAAAATTAGTCCCAACTACTGGGTGGCTAAGGCAGGAGGATCGCTTGAGCCCAGGAGTTGGAGGTTGCAGTCAGCTATGACCATGCCACTGCCCTTATGCCTGGCCAATGAAGTGAGACCCTGTCTCTTTTTTTAAAAAAAAAGTATAATTTAAAAGTATAATTTTACATATTTGCCTCTATGAGTAGATCCTAAAAACAATATGCTTTCCTTATTAGGCAGGCCAACCCCTAAAGGTTTGATAAGTATTTACACCAACTTCCCTGCAGTGAAATTGGATTAACTTGATCTTTCATTATCTGCATTTTTGCTAGTTCTTTAGAATTTTTATCACTTTCTACCCTTACACAAGAATAAAAACTTGCTGTTTTTTAATTAAATGAACAGCTTTGCTGATATATCCCAAGAATTATATATCAAAATTTTTTTTAAATTGCTTATTTAAAAAAGTTTCTGGCCAGGCGCAGTGGCTCACACCTATAATCCTAGCACTCTGGGAGGCCAAGGCAGGCGGATCGCTCAAGGTCAGGAGTTGGAAACCAGACTGAGCAAGAGCAAGACCCCGTCTCTACTAAAAATAGAAACAGATTAATTGGCCAGCTAAAAATAAATAGAAAAAATTAGCCAGGCATGGTGATGCATGCCTGTAGTCCCAGCTACTTGGGAGGTTAAGGCAGGAGGATTGCTTGAGCCCAGGTATTTGAGGTTGCTGTGAGCTAGGCTGACGCCACGGCATTCTAGCCCAGGCTACAGAGTGAGACTGTCTCAAAAAGAAAAAAAAGTTTCTTATGACATCATGTAGCCAAAGATAGTAACATAGGCCCAAATAAGTCCTTCTAATCAGCCTTGTTCAGTAAAATTCTTCCTAATCATTCTTTTCTGTAGGGCTCAAACAAAAGAAGGCATAATTCCTTCATAAATCTCCGGTCTCGGGACTGGTAACCGTGACAAGATTCGCTCAGGTTTAATGTCGAGTGGTTAGCAGACACAGTAGGTTCTGATGCCTGGTATTCAAACGTATCCCGTCTCTTTAGTTTTAAGGAAAGGTGATGCAATGTCCATAAACTTCCCCAGGTTATTATGTTCAGAACTGGAAGTATTAATTTAACATTTGGAATTTTAAGTTTTATGTTCTTTTTGTTGACTAATCTGTAATAGACTGTGTCCTTCTATGTATTATGTTATCTTTAAAAAAATTTTTTTAGATTTAGATTTACATATTTTATATGTAAATCTATAATATTTTTATATTATTTTTATGTATTCAGTATGGACAAGTCTAAGAAGCAAAATCCTGCTATTTTTTAAGTTAACTAATAAGTCAGATCTTTGGTGTTTGATTTTGCAGTTCAGATAAAATATGAATTCAGAGCCCAACTGTATTTTAAAATAGGAGTGGTAACAGGAAACAAAACCTCCCACGTGTTGATTGTCTCGCACGTTCGCCCAGAGGCCAGCACCTGCTTCTGCCTGTGGCTTCGCTAAGGGCCAAGGATGGAGCCTGAGCTGTGGTCAGAGACCTGCTTCCCTGTGGTCTCTGGAGCCTGAGGACACCGTTAAATGAGCCGGTGTCCTCTGTTACCTTTGCTTACAGAATTGTGCCCGGCTCCTCTGAGGCTGGGGAGCCCACGCTCTTTTGCACTGGGGGCAGACCCCCTCAGCCCCGGCTCCACAGCACTGCTCGGCTCCGGGGATCCAGGTGGATTTAAAACATAACAGTTATAAACAGGAGGGGGCGGTATTCTCCTCGGTAATATGAATTCTTGAAGTATAAAAAACAATTTAATTTTAAGCAAAATATTGAAAGCGCTAATGATACTGTGATCGTCTTTTGTTTAACTATCTGTCTTTCCAGATAGAGTAGCGCAGTGCAGACATAGTGTCTACACAGGACGCATCAGACTTGCTTCTTAGGCCTGACATGACCAATTGATTATTTTCAATGACTGCTGCCAGCCCAGAGCAGAGCATTGCAGTTGTTGCCATTTCTTATGGTGGTAGGATGGTACACGGAATGTAATATATTTCCTTTTATATATTAAGTTATTAACATCTTATGTAAAATGTAGAGAGTTAAGAGTAGAAAGCCCTTTTATATCATAATGAATTTTTATTTAGTGTCTATACTGTCCACGTTTGAAGCCCCATTTATTCCATATGTTTTAAATTATAGGCCACTCTGGATTTCCAAAGGTGAATTAGTCATAGAAAAGTCTTTAGCTTTGGAAAACTAGTATATGTTGCTTCTCAGAACCATACTGACTGTGACAAGGTAGTATGTAGCACCTTGAGTTAACATTGATTAAAGTGTAAGACTTTTTTTCTATCATGGTGTTTTCTATTTTCATTTCCATTTTTCTGTATCTTAATGGAATGAACAAGTACTTGTGCAGCTTATTTACTGCCTAAAATTAAAATTTAATTGTAATGGTTTAAGTATTTTTAGACTAAACTTAAAACTAAGTTTGTTTTTTAAACTTTTGGTAAGATTTCCTCTGGTGTTCATTTCAGAGCTAGTCCAGCCTTTGGGGATATTCTAGATAGATCTAGAAATCTTTAAATGTCATCATTTTAAAGCATCTTCCAGTACAGAGAATCTGTATGATAACGATGTATTTCTTTGTAGGAATTAGTTCCCCAAGTACTTTGGGTGGTGGACACAGGCAGATTAATAGGACTTTTTTAAAAAAAAAAAAAAGAGTTTTATTTTAGCATTCAAAAAGAACACAAGCAAAATTGGGGTTATACTTTAAAGCTTGTGATTTCTCACAGTCCTTTTCCCCTGTGATAAACTGCACAGCAAACCAGTAAAAGGAATTGGTTTCATCTTGGAATCCCCTCCCCTAAAGGAGGAAGTGCTTATCACGCCAACGCGAATCAGAACCGACCCAGATAGAACCACAGGGCACCACCGTGTAGGAAACAGAAGCTGCGGCAGGTGGTTTGCCAGGCTCAGGGAACAATGAAGATTTATTTGTAGGCGAAATTTGATCCACAGTTTGAACTGGAGAACAGTGAGGAGCCTCCTGGTTGTCCCAGCCGGGCGGGATCCAGCCAGACCCTGCCTTGCAGGCGTCTGTTCAGTTACGCGGGACCGCGTGGTCAGGCAGAGGGAGGGCGCAGATTAGGTGCAGCCGTTGATACTGGTGCAGAGAAGCTCTTGCGGTTATAAACGCGATCATTGTCATTCTGATAAAATGTCTGGAATTTTATCATTGAAAAAGTCTCATGCCTTTATTTGAAAGCAAATAGTAATGATTATTCTGGAAAAACTGACTTATGTTATGCGTAAAGTTTCATCTTTAAGAAGGGATCTGGCCACATTATAACAGATGATTTACTTATAAAATGGAATTCTTGTTTCTTGTCCTCTGTACATCAGTATGAAAAGCCTAATTAACGGAATAAAAGGCATTAAAGCTTCTTCAATTAAAATAAAACTTAAAGAATTATGTAATGGTATTTACTGCCCCCAATTCTGAGGTGGGCTTTTTTCCCAGAGAGCTTAAAATCTGCTGGTAACAGCCACTTCAATTTAAAAAAAAAAACCTAATACTAACAGCCACTACAAGATGGTATTATATTTCTAAGTTATGAGTTTGCAGGCACTAAAAACTAATTTATTTCTCCTGATTATTGAGTCTATTGTAGAGCTCTACGTCTAAGCAGCCGTAGGCGCCATAGCCTTGATTAAGCAGAGCTTTTTTCAGGGATCTGGTAGCGCCCAGCCCGGCACCTTTTGCTCTGAGTGTGAAGTGTGTGCCTCCGTGTCACAGAGCCACGGCCTCCCCAGGGACACTGAGCACGGAGCCTTGTCAGAGCAGCTCGGCAGTGACAGCAGGAGCAGAGCAAGGAGCTTATCAGGCAGCCTCGGCCACCAACAGATTTGACTCCCGGAGCTCTTTTGAGGGAAAACCTGGTAAAATGTCAAGGTGTCTAACTGACCTCACCTTTGTGATCTGTTTATATAAATCTTAGGAAAGGTCTGGGGAAAAAGCAAAACCACTTATAAGTTCAAAGGCAGGTGGGGCCAGAGATGCCCCTGGAGCTGCCCACGGCCGGCTGTGGGGGTTCGGGGGGCTCAGGCCCTCCCCCAGGACGCCAGAGGGTGTAGCGTGGTCCCACACGCATCTGTGGAGTGACAGCTGGCGTTGGTTTGGGGTTCTATTGTAATTAAGATGATGCAACGTAGAACTTTTTTAAATGGCAAAATCAAACCACTCTTCTTTATATTGTTTTTGAGTGGGTTGTCATGGAAACAGAACGGAAAGAAATGATGGGGTTTTTTTTTTTTTTCCAGATTTCTGCTCATTGCAGGTCTTCCCAAAATAGTAACTTTACCAGATGAACAAAGAGCTAAAGTGTCCTAAACCCATCACTGAGGGGCCCACGTTAAGGACCTTGGCCCACATGGGTGAGGGTGTGGCGGGCATCCGTGGCCAGTGCAGATCATGTCCCTGCACGCGTGGCTCAAGCCCTTTCAGGCACATGAGACAGAAGAATAAATATTAATGGATGTATTTGCATCCAGGAAATCTCATAAACTGGAATCATTTAGCCCAGCCTGTCATGAGAGTGGCGTATTCAGAACTGCGCTGAAGGCTGAGGCTTCGTGCCAGCGCGCACACAGCCTGCTCTCCGTCAGTCAGTGAGAGGCCAGAGATTAGTGTGGGTGGGAGAAATTCCCAGGTAATCCTCTAACTTCGTTACCTTTCAGTTTCTTCTTATTGGCAGTATTCAAACAGGTAGAACTGCTCCCTGGGATTTCATCGCCTCTCCTCCTTACCTAGTGTTGGTAGAAGTGTCAGTGAGCCGGAAGGTGCAGGGTGATGAACAGGCAGAGGCAGGAGGGAGAGGGCAGCGGCCTGAGCGGGCCCCAGACTGCGCAGTCAGACCTTGACTCGTGGAGACTTGGCGGCCACTGGACGCAGCAGCACGTGCTCCCGCCTGCGAGTAGATTTTGTGCGCGGGGTGGCAGTTTGGCCTTGGTGTGCCAAGTGTGTGGAGCAGGGAAGACCTCACTGCCTCGGCGAGGCTGGGCGGGGCCTCGCGAGCCCCGGGTCTGTGCAGCGCCCCGCAAGCGGCCTGCGCGGGCGGGTGTGGCTCAGCCTCGGCAGCAGGGGAGGGACGAGCCCGCCGGGCAGGCCACAGAGCTGACACGCCATATCCCTTCCGCCCAGGTCCCGCTCCCGGTCCCCTCGGAGGAGAGCCCACTCCCCCGAGAGACGGAGGGAGGAAAGAAGCGTCCCCACGGCCTACCGCGTGAGCAGCAGCAGCCCCGGGGCCAGCCGGAAACGGACCCGCTCCAGGTAGGCCGAGGGGGGGCTCCCGGGCCCCGTGGCGGAAAGGGGGACCTGAGGCTTTGGCGTCCTCGTCTGTGAGGGGTCAGGGAGGTGCCGGGCAGCCTCAGAGAGGACCCCTCTCAGCACGGCCGGTGGGAGTGGCTCTCCGACATCTCCAGTGGGAAGTGTCGCGCCTCCCGCCCAGTCCCGTGACAGTCCCATGAACTGATCAGACGTGATCGTTTTCTTAAAGCAGAAAAGTCCGCAGAGGAGCCGTAGAGCTGGCGGCTGAGAGCAAACTCCCCATGCAGGCTCACTCTGCGCCTTAGGAACCCCACACCGAGCATTCACGACGGTTCCAATACAGTAGAGAAATTAAAGTCCATGTTGGAATTTATGCCTTAAGCAAGTAGCTTAACATCTAGAATTCATCATCACCTTTGGTATATGTAAAGGGCACAGTCTAAAATTAATTCCTTATAGCAAAGACCTCTCTCCACAGAAGAGTTCTTGCTTTGCCCTCAAATTAACCTCTGCATTAAGAGAGAGATCGCGAGGGAAGACGATGGTTACGGTGGGAGTGAGCGTGCCCCACGGCCAACCTCCAGGCTTAGTCTGACATTCTCACCGGAGCTGGGATGAGTGGTACAGAGTTAAGACGAGCTTCTGCAGTGCGAGTCTGCCCTGGCCAAGTAGATGGAGTTAAACCTGCAGAGCTGCGAGCTGTGGCTATTCGGGGTCCCTCGGTAGAGGAAAATCCAGGTGTGCAGTCACCAGTCGTTTCTGTAGTCTTAGTTAGGAACCGAGGTGGTCTGTAAATCCAGGGTGTGTCTCATCAGCCACCAAATTGTTCACTATGTAGTCAGTCAGACACACCCTCCACTGTCCCGTCTCCGCGTGGGAGTGAGGCTCAGTCCAGTGGCAAGTGAATGTGTTGTCACTTAATCCCCCAGACCAGGGACAAAGTGCCCACTACCCAGATTCAAAGGATCATTTCTACAGACTGATCACTGACTGCTTCTTTCACTGACTTCTTAATTTTGAAAAGTTTTTTAATTTATAGGAAAGTTTTTAAAACAGGCACAAGTAGTGTGTGCCTTTAGTCCCAGGTGCTCAGGAGGCTGAGGCGGGAGGGTCAGTTCAGCCCGGGAGTCCAAGGGTGCAGTGAGCCGTGATCGTGCCTCTGAACAGCCACTGCTCTCCAGCCTGGGCAACATAGCGAGACCCCCATCTCTACAAACAATTTTTTTTTTTTTTTTAATTAGCCAGGTGTGCTGGTGCACACACCTGTAGTCCCAGCTACTCAGGGGGCTGAGGCGGGAGGATCCCTTGCACCCAGGCATTCAGGGCTGCCGTGACCTGTGACTGCACCACTGCCCTCCAGCCTGGGCACATGGCGGGGCCTGTCTCTAAGAGGAATGAACAGGCCAGCCCCAGCCTTTGCAGTACGTCAGTCTGACAAAAGCCGGTGTGGGTACCAAAAAGACAAATGACACAATTAAAAGAAGGACAGAGGACTCAGAGAGACTTCAGAGAAGAATATATCTAAATAGCCAGTAAGCACACGGAAGATGTTTGACGTCATGAGCCATCAATCAGGGACGCGCAGATTAAAACCACAGGGAGACGCCAGACACGGACCAGATGCCGGAAACAAAGACGGCGCGGCGGGGGCAGGGACCTGGGCAGCAGCACCCGCTGGCGAGGGACAGAGGCGTGCCGGAGTTAGACAGACACCTGCCCTGGCCCCGGCTGTCCTAGCCCTGGCATTTACTCTTACAAAGGAAACATTTAGCCACAAAAACAACTTGGAAACAACCCAAACGCCTTTTGTTTTTTTTTGAGACAGAGTCTCACTTTGTTGCCCAGGCTAGAGTGAGTGCCGTGGCATCAGCCTCTCTCACAGCAACCTCAAACTCCTGGGCTCAAGCGATCCTCCTGCCTCAGCCTCCCGAGTAGCTGGGACTACAGGCATGCGCCACCACGCCCGGCTAATTTTTTCTGTATATTTTTAGTTGGCCAATTAGTTTCTATTTATAGTAGAGACGGGGTCTCGCTCTTGCTCAGGCTGGTTTCGAACTCCTGAGCTTGAGCGATCCGCCCACCTCGGCCTCCCGGAGTGCTGGGATGACAGGCGAGAGCCGCCGCGCCCGGCCTTTTTTTTTTTTTTTAAAGATACGGGCTCTGTCTCTGTCGGCCGGCTGGGGTGCGGCGGTGCCATCACTGCAGGTGCAGCCTCGCCCTCCCCTCCGGGGCTCAGGGGCTCCTCCTGCCTCAGCCTGCCCAGTGGCTGGGCCTGCAGGCGCCACCACCAGGCCCCAAGGGTCAGTTAGCAGGAGAGAGAGTAGACACGGCGGGAGGTATGCTGTGTGGCGCTGCCCGTCCCCACAGAGAGGCAGGCAGGGCGCCGGCCTCGCCACGTGGGCCCGTGCGCGTGGGGCTTTGAGAACTCGCTGGAAACCAGAGCGGGGCTGGCGCTGGCGGTGGGGAGTGGGTACACACGGCCCGGCAGCACTAGGGACCTCTGGGGACCTCACGTGCTCCCCACAGGGGCAGGGTCTGTGTCTCACCAGGGCAACCTTTGCCAAATTCAGCCGACCACCTGAAGACTGAATTACTTAATTCCTTGAGCAAATGCCTGGCAAGTTTTGTCAGTCGTTTTGGACACACGTCACATGCTACTAAATACCTCGCCCAGACGCGGCTTCCTTTGGTGTCCTAGCGTGCGTTTATCGACACGCGTTGCACACAGCTTCTGCAGCCTAGATTCGCACTGTCGTATGCAGTCTGTGCGTGTGTGTATCTGACACCAAGAGCAGCGTCTCCGTTCCTAACCACATCTCCTCCTCGCTGGGCACGTCGGGAGGCTTCCAGAAGGTGCCGGGTCGCCTGCCTGCAGCCCCAGCTCACGAGGGACCCCGCCCCTGGCAGCTGGGTCTAAAACAGTCACTAAACTGTCACCCCCTCTGGCAAGCAGCTCCTCGTTTTTAGCAAAGCAGAGCCGGGGCGCCCCGGGTCGGGGCGCTGGTATCAGATTGCTTTACAGGTGCCAACAACACAGTCTGCCTCAACCCAGAGCAGCGCCGGGGAGCCCAGACAGACGTGCTGAGCTCCCCCAGCCTCTCGGCTGTCCTCACCAGAGTGTGCCGGGGCCCTAGTACCCGGGGGCGGGCTGCTGGTGCCCCTGGGTTCCTCAGCACCTCTGGGGGTGGGCGCTGGGGGCGGCCGTGGGCAGGGCCGCTCAGTGGTCGCACCTGCGACCACAGCCCTGGTCATCAGGGAAGGCACAAAAATGCATGAAGTCACATGACCCTAAAAGGGCGGGCCTTGGAGTACGTGGCAGGCGGATGGGCCCTGGGGTGTCTCCTGGGGGATGGGGGGGGGTGCCAGGTTCTTGCCAGGCTGGACCCTGTGGGAGCCCAGGCGCGAGGGAGCTGGCGAGCAGCGGCCCCAGGGGAGGTGCAGGGCTCGGCGGGCTGAGCAGCTGGGACACCCTTTAGTGACAAGGGCTCCGAAGCTAGCAAGGCAGTCGGGGGGACACCCTTTGGTGACAAGGGCGCAGAAGCCAGGGAGGCAGTGGGGGGGACACCCTTTGGTGACAGGGGCACAGAAGCCAGGGAGGCAGTCGGGGGACACCCTTTGGTGACACCCTTTGGTGACGGGCGCAGAAGCCAGGGAGGCAGTCGGGGGGACACCCTTTGGTGACAGGGGCGCAGAAGCCAGGGAGGCAGTCGGGGGGACACCCTTTGGTGACAGGGGCGCAGAAGCCAGGGAGGCAGTGGGGGGGACACCCTTTGGTGACGGGGGCAGAAGCCAGGGAGGCAGTGGGGGGGACACCCTTTGGTGACAAGGGCGCAGAAGCCAGGGAGGCTGTCGGGAGGGACACTCTTTGGTGACAGGGGCGCAGAAGCCAGGGAGGCTGTCCAGGGGACACCCTTTGGTGACAAGGGCGCAGAAGCCAGGGAGGCTGTCGGGAGGGACACTCTTTGGTGACAGGGGCGCAGAAGCCAGGGCGGCGTCGGGCAGCGCCAGCTGTGCTGCGGCCCACACCCCTGACCGCTGGGCCGCTGCAGCCCCCCTCACAGGGACGGCCCTGGGGACGGGCCGGCACGCAGCGCTGGGGAGTGGTGGGGGCCTGTCTGCAGGGCCAGGCTCTCACCCAGCGCCTCTTATCGCCTTCGTGGGGGTGGCCGGGACCACGGTGTGGGTGTGGAAATGGAGCCGGCCGTGCGAAGCCAGGGAGTGGCCCCCTCCTGGCGGGAGGCAGGTGGGGCTGAGGCAGGTGCAGGAGTGGCCCGGCTGCTGTGTGCGGCCACCACGCGGTGCCCTGTGCTCCCGGAGCTCGGCTGCCTGGAGGGCCTTTGCCATTCCCGCAGGCCTCCCCAGCCGCACTAGCCAGCCCAAGGGCCGTAGGGAGCCCCCACGGAGGCAAGCCACTCGGGAGGCCGAGGCGGGAGGATGCTGCAGCCCAGGAGTCGGGTGCGGTGAGCTGTGGTCGGTCGCACCGCTGGGCTCCAGCCTGGGCGGCACAGACCAGCCTCTAGAAATGACAGGAAGGCAGAACTCTGGTGTGTTGACACTTGAGTGCTTTCCCGTGTCCTTTCAGAAGTTCTCACTGAGTCAGCATAAATGAAAAAGCAATATAAACCGCTCAAGGTTGCTTATCTTAGGTATTTTAAATCCAAATGCTGATTATATTTTAAATGCCACCGGCATCTTACCTAAGGCCCAGAAACAGGGACAGAGGTCCTCCTACGGAGACCACGCCTGTCTTCATTTTACTTCGGGCGGCTTTTGTTAAACCCAGGGATGGTTCTGCTAAATCCATCAGTTGTGAGTTACGTAAAGCATGTGCAGCTTTGAAAGGAATTAACGTGTGCAGAAGGGAAAGGTTCAGCCGCCCGGTGGTCCCTTGAAGACACTTACGCAGAAGCTAGTTCAGACCCCAGCTCCTCTGCTGTGTTCTGTGTCTTTAACCAAACGTCCGTCTCTCTCTCTCACAAAGACGCTTACCTTTCAGAAGTCCCCACGAGAAGAAGAAGAAGCGGCGGTCCCGGTCCCGGACCAAGTCCAAGGCCAGGTCTCCGTCGCTGTCCCCGAGCAAGCAGGCAGCACCCCGGCCTGCGGCCCCAGCGGCCCACTCGGCCAGCGTCTCTCCTGTGGAGAGCCGGGGCTCCAGCCAGGAGCGCTCCAGGTGAGCCCCGCTGGGTCCCCGCGGGAAGGGGGGGCGGCGGGGGCCTCCCTGTCCCTGCACCTGGGCTGCAGCCGGCAGCACTGGAGGTCCCCACGTGGCCTGAGCTCGGTGTCCCCACCTGGATGGGAGCTGGCCTGGGGTGGGGGCTCCTCGGACTCAGGGCGAAAGTCGCGGGTGTGTCCAGACTCGGGAGTGAAGGGGACTGTCCCATGTGCGGGCACAGACCGGGGTGCATGTGGGATGCATGGGGGCGGCCCGTGTGAGCCTCGCAGAGGTGGCGGGTTCTGGGGACGACTCCATCTTCCCGAGCCGACTTTCCTTCCTTCCGCCTCTTGTTTTCCCTCGTTTCATGCAACGTTTATGTAAAAGCACATTAGAATTAGGCCGCATTTTATAGCCTATCTCAAATGTGTGTTTCCAGTGTTTATTTTAAAGATACTGGAAAGGGATATGGTTGGTCTTTCTAGGCTCTGGGCGTGGGGCATGGCGCTCGCGGCTCAGCCTCTGCTCTGCTCTTTGCCCTAGGGGGGTTTCTCAGGAAAAAGACGCTCAGATCTCCTCGGCAATCGTTTCTTCCGTGCAGAGCAAAATAACTCAGGTAACGTGGGAGTCTCTCCCGTCTTGCTGCGAAGGGGGTTGTTGCCCACCCCCCCCCACCCCCCCCACCCCCCGCTGCCGTGGTCCCCGTCCCTCCTGTCACTGATGCCGACACAGGACAGGGGCCATCTCCCCGACAGGGTCCACACTGGGGCTGGGGCTGAGTCTGCGCCACCGGCCTCCACACTGGGCCGGTGCCCGTTGCTGGGCGCCAGGTGGTGGGAGCCGCCTCGGTGGCCCATGTGCGGCAGGCAGGGGAGCCTGGGACGGACTCTCGAGGCACCGCCTCCATGAGACCTGTCCTTGGCGTGTCCGCGGCAGCCGCCTCGGGTGGTGCGGGAAACACTGTCTCGTCCGCGCTGCTGGCGTGGCCATGGTGTCCGCCGCGGGGGTCGCGAGGGTCCTGAGTCTTGGCAGGGAGCTCACGGTTCTCCGCGTCTGCCCGCACAGGATCTCATGGCCAAAGTACGGGCGATGCTCGCAGCCTCCAAAAACCTGCAAACCAGTGCCTCCTGAGACGCAGCCGGGCGGGGCGCGGCCGGAGACCCGCAGAGCTGAGCGCTCCAGCCCCTGCGGCCCGTCGCCGACGCCAAGCAGATCTTCCAGCCTGGGGCTCCGTGGACAGTGGGTGGCTTTTGTAAATTAATTTTTGATGACATTTTCAGTTCAAGATTTTTGACCAGCAGTCTCTTACCTGTATATTTGTAAATAATATCATGTTTCTGTGAAAATGTATTATCAAATAAAATGGGAGGAAAACGCCTTTTCTAGCTAGAACTTTGGGGCAGCTTCTTCTTTCCTTCTGTGGCCGGTGGGTTTGCCTGGCCGCGCGTCGTCCTGCAGCCGGACAGAACTCCTCAGGAGTTCGAGACCAGCATGAGGCCGTGCGGGGGCAGGCGGGCGGCCCGGCCCGTCCCCTGCCCACAGCAGCCCCTGCAGGCGCCCTGGGCACAGGGCCTCCCCGCCACCGTCGGCCACACAGGCACCCGCCCCTCCCCCGGCCTGGCGCCAGCTGGCATCCTCAGACCCCGACCCATGTCCCGAGCGATGGCCCATGCTGGACCCTGCACAGCTCCCTCCCCGTCACTTCCTGACTTTCACGTGCTTCCCACCCCCC